>JBCEWB010157530.1:0-10531 GCA_039654565.1 Peronia peronii
TAGCGCTGCCGTACAATCGATCGATAATCAAGCATCCTGGCAGAGCCTACAGTATTTGGTACAGCGTACATGTACTATACACATGCTACATGTATTACGAAGTGCGTAGGTTACGATAGAATAGTATAATAGAGCGCTGCGCCGGTGTTATTGTTACTGATGCTGGTTCTCGCACCGTGACGGGATAGGCCAGATTCTGCATCGTACTAGATCTAGTTTTTTTTTTTTTCGCTTGCGGTTGACTCCCTTATAATATAAACAACCTCACAGACTTTGTAATGGCTTCCTTTAACTGTTTTCAGAGTTAAAACTTTATTAATAAGCCTTTTCAAGGGTACAAGCGGCCATTTCAGTATACAGGGAAATAATCCTGTTGCAATAAAATAATTAAAATAGTGGCTCAGTCATCGAGATTTTATTAATTTCCGTAAGCTGGCTACAATTATTTTTTTTTTTTTTAATTTGATAACTGAAGATGTCTTATAACTCTCAACAATTTATCCTCGCCTGGTGGCAACTTAAAGAAAATCTCATACCCCAGGATCGGTCGTCAAAATTTCAAGCTGTGCTTAATTTTCTGGATCGGTCCCGGAGGACGTGCGTTTGGCACCAAGGGACGGAAGTAGATCTAGTCCCCAACACTTGCGATTGGACCTCGGTCAGGGAATTGTCCCACAAAGGGCCCTTCCTCCAGATTATTAATTCGCTATATGTAAATGGGGCATTGCTCGATTGTTTAATGCTAGATTCTATGCAAACCTAGTTGTTCATGCAGATTCTGATAGCGGACAGGTGTTTTCGTGAACAATAGTGGACGAAGTTTTTAAATGAAGTGCTTTTTTCTCTTACTATATGGTTGCTATATTCTTTCGACCTCATTTTCCAGAGACATTCATGTGAATGGTACACTTCAGTAAAGCTGAGAACAGATTCTTTTGACTACGTTGCCATGATAATTTTTGATGTTCACAAAAATGCAGAACAGTTGCATACAATACCAGTTCATCCAAAAAAAAAAGGATAAGCTTAGCATAGAACAAGCTACAGCAAATTACATGACTGTACAACACACTCAACACAAATTCATGCTCAAACATCTCGTGTGACGAAAGAGCATAGGAAAACAAAATATTTTAATTTTAAAACCAAGCAACAAAGAGCGTGGGCAGTTACTATGCTCTGGGAAAACAAAATAATTTTAAAAAGCGACCTGTTCGGTAGGATTTTATTAATCTCTATACGCCAATTACGAATATGCACTTAGTTTTTTAATTTGATCACAGAATTCCTCTCTTAATTCTCAACAGTTTATCATCGCCGGGTGGCAACTTCTGAGGGAAATCTCACACTGCAGGATCGGTCGCCAAAATTTTTATTTCCTGGATCGGTCCCGGGGACATGCATTTGGCACCAAGGGATGGGGGATAATCGCCAACATCCGCGATTGAATTTCAGAGACAGGGGAATGTCCTGCAAAAGACCGTTTCTCCAGACGATTCCCTATCCCGGCTATAAACGTTCAGTTACTTTGACTACGTATTTCCTTCAGATATATCAACATTGGTTCCAGAGTCAATTCAACTGAACATTCGAACACTCTACACATTCAGATTGTCACCCTGTGTAACTCAAGTTTTCAACGTGTAGACGACATGGAGTCACAAGATATTATTCTATCTAGTCTAGCTGTGTTCTGTGTAATCAAGCAGAGGAACAGGTGGGAAAAAAAAGAGCTGAATGGAATAAAGCGTGGCTTTTAGAAAGAGCACAGTACATACATATAAATCTTTTGCAGGAATTGCCACTGTATCCTGAAGATTTTCAGAATTATCTGAGACTGAGAATGAATGAAGAGATCTATCTTCATTTGCTGAGCATTGTAATGGTCTCTACTTTTCACATTCCACAGGCATTTTTGAGCTCGGTAGAGTTCACTGAAAGTCAGCAGATTTTCCTTGCACCAAGTCGCCACTGAGAATTGTGTAGATTTAGAATCGCTACTTGTGCAATGAAGCAGGGTATTGCAATGAATAAGTCGTTGTCTATCAGGATACCGACACATATGTGCCAAGGTCAAGCACAAATGTTTTCTTTATATTATTTATTTTTTAAATCTTATTACTGTAAACAGCATTACTGGTATGGCTTACATGTACTAGATCTAGGTCGATTAACAAGATAAATACAAATTGCTACTTTTTAAAAAGCGTCAAATCGAGACGTACACCCGAAGCCCGCCCTAATTTCGACACGCTCATTCCAAAAACGTAATTATAAATTTATTTTTTTTTTCAGCTATGATTTACATAACATATTCACTATATTTACTCCCCGCTGAAGCAAACTTCAAAAGAAGCCAACAACACCGTGTGGTGTTCAGCTTTGGCCTGTAGAACTGCGCAAAAATATCTGACGTCGCCCGATTTCCTCAATTCGGGATTTTACTTGCCACCAGTCTTTGAACCAGTACGGATCCGTTCCAGATGAGATCCAGTTGTTTTTTGTTTTTTTTTCGCCGGAACGGGAATGTTGGTTCCGGAACGGAGACATCCACGAGACGCAATGTCAAGCCAAGAACTGAGGCACACTTACGGCTGAAGCGAAGCCAAGGCCATGGGTCAATGAATTCCTTGGGATATGATGACCCTATTCAATTCTGCTTCACCCATCTTTTGTACAGGAATGCATTGATGAGAAAATACTGAATGAGGTGAGCTAAGAACCACCTGGGCTCTGTATGTCTATCGTGTCATTGACACTCCTGTTTAGACAGAACAAGTTTCAGTGCGAGAAAATAGATTGACCTAATGTATATTGTAGCCAATAAGGTTTAACCAATCATGAAAACGTTTGATATATACTGCATATAATATTTAATCCTGTTTTTAATGTTCAGAAGGCGGAGCAAAGGGCAATACTTGAGAAAAACATAATGAAAGGACAGCCGTACAATTTATAGAAAAGTACTAAATCGATTATGGATATCCCGTCAAATATCACTAGCTACAGTATTTACAGTACAACGATGGGATATTCCATCGATCTTCCAGATCTGTCTGTGTGCTTAGGTCTTGACCAATGTCTCCTGCCATATCCCCCCCCCCCCTCCTCCTGCCTGTTATCCCTTTCCATTTCGCCTCTGTCACGGCACCTTTCACCTGGCCCTGACTTACTAGAGCATGAAAAATATAATGTAAATACACCTATAAATTTGCGCCTACAAAATCAGATGCACATTTTTGCATCAGAATAATGTGCAAACTGGCTTCGTTTGACATGTTTCACAATGATTTTCAATGGGCTGACTACGTTTATTCATTTCTCGACACGCAGACACACACACACACACACTCACACACAGAGGAATGAAAAATATAATACATGTAAAAACACATGCATATACAGTCGAGTCCACGCAAACCGAACTCTGATAAAACGAATTTCTGATAAATCGAATAAAAACGAAACAATAGATTTTTTTTCCCTCTTTGCGCCTATTAAATGCCTCTCGCATAAATTGAAACCATGGCCGTGAGTTTCCTTTAAATCGAACCTGTCAGCGCTGGCACAAAGGTAAAAATCGGCTATTGTCATCTCCACGTGGTTTCCACCAATGCGATGCCGGTGGTTTGAAAACAAAGGAGACAGCGCCGCGGATGGGGCGAAAGGGGTTAGACAATGTATTGTCCCTCGCGCACAGCGTAAATAGGCCATATGTTCATGGGGAAGGGGGGGGGAGGGGGGGATAAACAGTGTATCAGGGCCATCGCTGCCGACAGTCGATCGATAATCAAGCGTCCTAGCAGAACCTATACTATAGTACAGGTATACGCGTAACTGTACTAGTACACCAGTTAATTCTACATAATGTATTATAGAGTGTGAGAGTTACGCTATAATAGAGCGCTGCGCCGGTGTTATGATGTTGGTTCTCGTACCGGGATGGGATAGGCCAGATTCTACATTGTGCTAGTTTTCGCTTGCGGTTGACTCGCTTAAAATAGACATCCTCACAGACTATGTGATGGCTTCCTCTAACTGTTTTCAGAGTTAAAACTATTTCAGGGGTAAAACTTACTCAGCTGCCCTTTTTAGGACTAAAGCATTAACAGTCCTTTTCAGGGCTAAAACCTACTCATCAACATTCTTTTCAGGCTCTAACTTTTCTTTACATTACTTTTGCTTTCAACACAGCCCTTATTAGGGCTAGCAATCCAATCATACGAGAGGGCTTGAATTTACGATAAACACAAAGTTCAGGAGCGATAGCGGGATTTCTTTATAAAGAGAAATATTCCTGAATAAAATAAAATGGTGTCATTCTAGAATATTTTTAAATATAAATATTTTACACACACACACATACACACAGTGAAAAAAAAAAGGCCCACAGATCATTCTTGTGGTTTTGTGTGAACGCTCAACTTACTCGCACTGAATGTAAGTTTTCCAAAGTGCCTATTACTACTACGCTAAAAGCATCAAAGCTGCACCATTTGACTTTATGCTTACCAATGCCATTGATTGATGCATGCTGCCCTCTTTGACCTCTGATGTTGTCGCTGTCCAAGTCGCTTTGATAATCTGTCATCCGAACTGCTGCCCAGGGCTGAAAGGGCACGGGGCGATCGTGGAGGGGATGTGAGAACTGTGGTTGAAAGACACAGACCAATAAAATTCGTCAGGGTTCCACGATCGCTTAAGTCATTTTTGTTGTTGTTGTTGTTGCTGTTGTTTGAGGTTTTGTTTTGATCAGCCATTTCACTCCCCTTTGCCAGACACTTAGGGTGTTGAACAAACAGGGAACAAAGACGGAAAGAACATCTTCTCTTGTTGTCATTGGAAAGATTAATAAAATAATAATAATTTTTTTAATGAAAACGATATTTTCTCATGAAGAAAACATTTTCCTTACATCATGACTATTTCAGATTTTTTTTTTTTCATGATATAGTTTCAAGCAACCAGTTCACAAGTTTGTTGTTGTTGTTGTTGCTGTTGTTGTTGTTGTTGTTGATGATGATGATGATGATTTTGTTGTTGTTGTTTTCCTTCCTTACATTGTCTGTTCAACACCCCTTCCATCTGGTAAAAATGAAGTAATAGGCCTGGGTCACAAACAATCTCCATTATGATGCTAGCCATATCACCATTATACAAGTGACCTAATTTAACATATTCATGCCTCAAAGTCATCTGTCAGATAGACATATACACATATTGTGTGCCTCCTTTACACAGAGCCGTTATTGTCTATTCTCTTAAAGCAGCTAAAACTGACTTGGGCCATTGTGAAATAACGAGGAAGTAACAAAGTTTGTGCATAAGTTCGAGACTAATGTCAAGTTCTGTTTGTTTGAAAGGATAACCCCGACATGGACATTCACTTACAGTGCACACCTGATATATCGACATGTAAGGGTCCAGACATTTTGTGACACTATAAGAGAAAGTCGATACAGGAGAAATCTCCTTAAGATTTTTTTTTTTTTTTCATTGCAAAGGTGGCTCACTACAATAATAGCAAGTAATAGTGCTACATTTTGTCGTAAGGGGAAGCAACCATGCCCCAATCGAAATATTGACAGCTATTTTCCATGATTAGGAAAAAAAAATAATAAAAATCGATAAACAGCATCCGTCCTTTTGTTTTTTTTTTTTTTTTTACTATTTGGCCCTTAGAAGGACTGTCGGTAGATCTTGCGAGAGTACAGTGGGCAGGGATCACTATTGAGTGATACCAGTGATTCCTAGCCTCGTATGAAACAGGAGACCATTTCGCCCTACAAGTCTGGACTAGACAGCGCGTGGGTGAATGCGTAAACGCATCATATGTAGATCTATACAAACACACACATGACGACACCCCTCCCCCCGCTGACTGTACGGTAGCCCAAACTAGACACACGCCTCTCTGTTTTCCTTTCAGCGGAGCCACCGGGTTACATGTGGTTTTGCAGTCTATTGTGCCCACCACTCCTCTCCTCACCTGACCACCTAGTGTGTGACACACAAAGGGCACTCGGTTCACCTCTTACTTCTAAGTTCTAGTTCGAGCGAGCAGGGAGGGACGGGGCGATTTCTTGTGCAGTGAGTTTGACCGACATGTCGATATAAGAGAAGTCAAATGGAGAGGATGGCGATATTGAGGAATCTATTTACTGACAAATAAGGAGGAAAAAATATGTACTTAGTACAACAAGTCGATAAAAGAGAAATGTCTTTATATCAGATGTCGATATAAGTGGTGTGTACTATAAATAGATCCGGTGCGGGGTGTTGCATGCCAAACCACCCAATGAACTGACTTGAGCGAGGCGCCCGCCATTTTCGGGTGAATTGGACTCCGGGAAAAGGCGCATAATAATAGAAGAACACTAGAAACACTCAGTGGTTAGGAAATTCAGGCCCAAGGCTCTTAAGTGTGAATGGCACGATCTAATAAACTTACAGCCCATACCCACCAAATAAAAGAAGTTGTGTAAAAGAGAGAGAGAAAAAAAAAACAGTTGTGTAGATTTTCAAAAATAAAAAAGCAGTAATGTAAAAGACAAAAATTGATAATAAATGATTAACAGTTGATATGAAGACAGAGTAACAGGAAGACCTACTAACACATTAGGCCTGGTGCTAAACAGACACTCTGTTCAACTTAAATGAAGAAGGGGAGAAAAAATAAGAAGGAATAAAGGAATGTGAGGAAGATTAAAAACAAAAGCAAAGGAAAAGAAACAGAAGAAAGTTAGGGTAATTAAGCTAGCTGTAAATATGTGATAAGAAAACAAAAGAGACGCTACTGTAAAAATTATAAAAAGGAAGAAAAAAACCAAATGGACACATACAGATCAATGTTCAAACGAACTCTTTACAAAAATTCCGTATTCATAGCTAACGACTATCCATAGACATACTAGTAAAATAGACCCGGGGCGCAGGAAGAAGTGCCGGTCCAATTTGAACAGAGCGTCGGCATTGGAAGTCAGGTTACAGTTACGGTTTTGTTAAGCTTTTCAACATCCTGTCGTAGTGGTTATCTCAGCTGTTCAAAAACGCACAAAAATATAAGTTTACGAGCTCAATATGCGGGGTGTTCACCAGGAAACGACTGCACTATGAAAGTAAACGCGTATAGCAAAAACTCTAAAATAAAAGGAAAAAAACACGGGGTGGGGAGGAAATTTATGACTAAAACTCTTGGCTATGAGTGACAGACTTAAAATATTTAGAGCCTATTCAATTCAGATATCCTCCAAATAATAAATGTAGTGTTTTTGATTAAATTGTGAGAAAATAAATAATACATAAATGGTAATACTAACTGTTGATACGAAAAGGAGACTAAAGGAAGGACTTCTGAAATTTACCAGTACCACACATTAGACCTGATGGTAATCAGTGAGTCAGTCAAAAGCGGGTGGTTTAAAACAAAAGAGATAAAGAAGAAATAGAAGAAGCTCAACTTATTTGAGTTGTAAATGTGTGAGTAGAAAACAAATGCGGTGCTTCTGTAAAAACGTATACAAAGGAAGAAAACCTGATGGACCTAGACATAGTTCCACATTAATAACAAGATCCCATTTACTTTTGAAGTTAGATGTGGTAGATGTAAATGCTGGCAGACACACGTATAAAAATGCAAGGAGATGGTGAAGGGCTGTAGGTCGTCATAGTAGTACGTCGTTTGAAGTTTAGTTGCTTTCATTTCATTTTCAGTCGGTGGCAGGATCTCTAGCTCGAAGTTATAACATTATCCTGAAGAATGTGCATCTGCTTTAGTTCTTCGGGCAAGCTTTTTTTTTTTCTGTATAATCCTCATCACCTTTTTCTTGATTTTGTTTTCTCTTGTCACGGAAAAAAAAGACACACTCTTTTGTGACTGTCAAATCACTGAATATACTCGAGAGGTAGGCATGAAAAGATCAAGAAGGATGAGAACAAGAACACTCATTTTGTCCTCCTTTCACACTGGAGTGATGGCAAATTGAAAGAAGATGCGTTTGTTGTTGTTGTTGTTGTTGTTGTTGTTGTTGTTGTTGTTGTTTGTTTTGTTTTGTTTTGTTTTATTGTTGTTGTTGTTGTTGTTGTTGTTGTTGTTGTTGTTGTTGTTGTTGTTGTTTTCCACACATTTACAACTCAAATAATTTGATTTGTTTTATTTCTTCTTTATCTCTTTTGTTTTAAATCATCCATGTTTTCATTTCTTACTTCCTTGCCTTCTTTCTTTCGACTGACTCACTGATTACCATCAGGCCTCATGTGTCATATATTTCAGATGGCCTTCCTTTAGTCTCCTTTTCGTATCAATTTCAGTATTACCATTTATTTATTTATTTATTTTCGCGTAATTTCATCAAAAACACTACTTTTATTATTCGAAGAGCATCTCGGTTGAATAGGCTCTAAATCTTTTAAGTCACTGATAGCCAACTCCTTGCTGATGGCAAAAAGTTTTAGCCATAATTTCTTACCGGCTCCGTGGTTTTTAGTTGTTTTGTTTGTTTGTTTGTTTGTTTGTTTGTTTTCTATGTGCGTTTCTTTCCTGAGCCCGGTCGGCTCCCATAGGTCAGCCGCCCAAGCCTCGATCTGTTCGGGCCATGGCGGCCGATAGAGATTGCATATGGGCGTCGGATCTGTAATACGTATTATGTCTATATGATTACCATCCAATCTACCTAATTTGAACATAAACTACAGACCGTCTACGCCTAGCTCTTAAGTCTAAGATGAAGGTGTTATAATTTAAACTGTGGTAATTTTTTAATCTCTCAGCGCTAGACTAGGTTATATTACAGTGGAAAACACTGGGGTGGCTATGATCAGTGGAGTAGGTAGGTTATGTCTGGTGGGTCCCTATCTCTTTTGTTTTAAATCAACCATGTTTTCTTATCCTCCTTCTCACTTTCTTGCCTTCCTTCTTTCAAATGATTCACTGCTTAATATCAGGCCTAATGTGAGGTACATTTCAGTAGGCCTTTCTTAAATCTCCTTTTCGTATCAACTGTTACCATTTTTATTATTTTTTCCTTCGTAATTTAATCGTTAACACTACTCACTACTATTACTGTTTGGAGGGAATCTAGATCCAATAGGCATTAACAATATAAAATTCACGAGTCAATCCGGTCCCATTCGAAAATGGCGGACGCTCTGTTCAACTGAGGCCGGAAATAACGCGGCACACCGGGTCTATTTATACTATGTCTATGAACTTTCTGACGTCATTCGTGAACCACTGATGCGCCTGCCTGCCGTTCTATGTGGGGCAAATCGCTTGATCAAAGAGGTATTATTGCCGGGTGCGTGTTACATTTTGAGCGTGTGTACTTACTTACACTCTTCCTGTATGACCTGTTGTTATTCACTATTAATTGGCAGGAGATCGACCAAGAGATCTCTAGTCTAAGTTAATGTTGCCCAGCCCCACCTCTCCTTCATATACCACTTTTTTTTTCATCTGATTCAACCCGGGGATGTTTCCTTTCATACTGTCCTCTGACCAAAAAAAAAAAAAAAAAAGATTTTCACAAGAGATTGTTAGTAGATCTAGTGACACTATCATTGTTTCCCGCGGAATGTAATCTAACGTAAACATATACACAATACATATACGGAAGAGGCTAAGTAGACCCCCCGTGGGGGTCCACCTAGACACGGAGGCTAGGTGGACCCTCATTTGGTCTTTAAAGACCGCATGATTATTAGTGCAGGCTAGATGTGCCAACCAGCACACAGCTGTGCATTTCATTTATCTATTTATTTATTTATTTATTTTTATTTATTTATTTATTTTATCCAAAATCGGCCAAAAAAAAAAAAAAAAGATCTGACCCTTATGTAAGTTCGGAATGTTCCCTTCGGTTTCTTATCGATCGGAGCCTTCTATCGATGGCTGACTTTAAATAGTACAATCATGTGTAATTTCATGTAATTATTGTAATTCCGGAGATCTACAATCATCGTTCATATTGTTAAATGTGTATAGAAAAATGTTCAGGGTTTATCGTCAGATTGTGATGTTTACACAATCACGTTGTCGAGGAACGGATATTGCTCCCTCGTAGATCTAGATGTAGTCGAATTTCGCGAAGCGCTTCGTGCTCCATCAATGGTGACGTTAACATTCGGAAACAAAATACAAATAATGTCCATGTAAACATCAACGCTCACGTGTTTGCTCATATTGTTCTGAAAAATACAACTTATGGGGCTGAAGCAGGAGGCCTAATAGGTTCTTCTTAAATTGCTGCTGATACTGATCTAGATCTAGATTTAGATCAAGATCTAAGGCAAACTGCGTCAACTTGTTGAACCGGTTGCGAATGCATTCAAAATATACATCTAGATCTAACATAAATGTGATGATTTGTCAAAAACATAATTTGTTGATCTACATGTATTTGGTAAGGTCGCAGCCATTGATGTACTAAACTAACTAGATAGCGCGCTCGCGTGTTTCGCGGGGGCGAAAAGTGTCGCCAGGATGTACGCCGTCCGCCATTTTGTTTGTGCGGCGGGAACTCAAACCACAGAC
>JBCEWB010157541.1:0-10531 GCA_039654565.1 Peronia peronii
GTATGTATGTATGTATGTATGTATATATGTATGTATGTATGTATGTATGTATGTATGTATGTATGTATGTAGGCCTAAGTGTGTACTATGTATGTATGTATGTGCGCGTTTATGTGTGTGTGTATGCATGTCTCTTTATATGTACGTGGGCCTACAGAAAAGTAATGAATAGCCTATATACTTCTGTTGTATACTTTACACCCTTTTTTTCTTTGCACTTTTCTGCATATTGTAAACTAGTCAAGATTTCCCTATAGACAAATAAATGTATTTGTTATCCCTAAAGAAACTGAAGATATTGGTCAATGAGACCGGTCTCAGAGCCGTAACTCGCTGCCAAGTTATTGTCACCTAAGATGAAGCTAAGATCTAGCCTTGATAGCATTCCAGTAGTACGTGCTTGAGAAATGAAGACAGTGGAACAAAATATCTTAGAAGGAAGAAAGAATATTTTGAGAACTGATAGGAAGCTTTATTCGCTTTACCATATTATTCAGACTAAGGAATTAATTTAGTCTACGCCTCTTGATTGCGAGATTAAAAGAGGTGATAGAATGCGAAACCGTCATGGTGCGAAAGAATAAACTACAATCAAGTCAGCTAGCGTTCATATCAACAAACCATCACCAGCCTCAGCTGAGTGGTTGTTTACAAGCTGTTTTATGTGCCGGTCTGGGCTGTGGTCAAAGTCCACAGTGGTTCTTCAGTTTATTGTAGTTAGCGATCTCTCTTCTTAGAAACCCACAAAATGTGGGGGAGACTGGCAGTGAAAAATTCTGCAAAACTGACACCAACATGGGTAAGACAGCGCTAATCTAGATCTAGAAGATATTATGTGCTGCTGCTTCTACTAAATGATCTAGATCTGTCTAGTCAAGATATAAATAAATAAAAGAAAAGACATAGATAACCGTAATGCAATAGTATTAATACGTAATGCTGTAGAAATAATAATACAGTAATTGAAAATAGTAAGTTTTGTTCAGCTCGGGTTGGTGGTGTGTGGGTGGTATGTGGGAGGAGCACGGTGCGTGGGAGGAGCAGTTCCTGGAACTGGGTCAAGCTGAGCCAACAGCCTCTGCATCAGCCACACTGAATACAAACAGACTTATCCGGTGGAAAAATGAATAATGCATCATGCACCGAAAGGATTGGTTACGCCAAATAACATAGCATGACAAATAACTTGACGATGGATAAATGAGGGATTACTGTAGTCGAAATACTCAATATAATAACTCAAAATGGATACTCATGGGTAAATTGCAGACTTCTAATTGTTTTCAGTACTCTTTCTGGAATTTAAATTGACATTCTCGTGGCAGGGACAAAAGAATGTTGTTTCCACATTGGAGCCATGTAAAGAAAAATCTCTCTTTTTTTCCAGGGACAAACAAAAAGACTTCACACCGCTCGAGTTCTCTACAGGTAAAGTGGCAGTCTTGTCCACAGCAGCATAATTTTCTCTGTCTCCCATTAAATTAATCTCATCAGTCATATTGGTGTGGTTACTGAAAACAATAATAGTGATAGCACCAGGATAGATTTAATAAGGAATTTTCCATAGGATAATTTAGTTTTTATATTAAAGAATACAATACTGCTTTTACATGCTTGAAAATAACTTCAGGATGAAATTTTTCCTCAGGTGATGGAGTTCTAGGTTTTCAGTTAGATCTAGATGGTTTTTTTTGTTTGTTTGTTTGCATTATTATAATAATTGTTACTGGATAGGAACGGCTTTATGTTGCTGTATATTTTCTTGATATGTCATCTTGTGCTTCAAAATAGCTTGACACGTCTTTTTTAACTCTAGCTGTGATTTTATTTTATTTTTTTTTGTTTCCTTTCTGTTTTTCAGTTCGCAAGATCGAGAGTATTTGCATATCTCTCGTATCCCCACCTATCATTTTCAGCCAAGCCTCCCAAAGTTGCCTGTTCCAGAGTTGGAGAAATCATGTGAACGTTACCTCAAAGCCCAGTTGCCATTGACCACTGACTCAGTTCACAAAGAGCTGCAGCTTATCGTGGAGGAGTTCAAGAGTGGACATGGACAAGGTGGATGAGTGTCAACTGATATGAGTTTTGAATATTCTAGTTCATCTTTTTTTGGATAATAAAGATACCTTCAACTCTTGCAGATTTACTTATCAGAGAAATTATAAATCGGAGAAGACTTTTTGGTTGGTGATTAGAAGAGGCTAAATATTTGTGTGCCAGAATATCCTGAGTATTAATTATTTTGAAACAAAGACTGTAAGTAACTGGATTCCTTTAGTATATTTTATTTATCACACTTTCATTTTTATTATGAGACATTCATCTTGAAACTTTTATTCTCTTGAGTGTTAACTTTTCTGTTACAATTGCTTTAGAGAGTTAAATGTTTTTACTGCCGCTGTTGTGTCAACTTTGTTCTTTTCATTTCTCAGAGCTTCATAAAGAACTTGTGGCCACCGACAAAATCAACAAACAGACTAATTATGTATCAGGTGGGTAATAGTTGATTTTTTATTTTCAGAATCTGTACACGTATACAGAAAAATGAAAGCAAGCTCTGCACAGATAAACACGCAGTAAGAATCCTCTACAATCCAATCTTACAAATAATAATGGTACGGCTCAAAGAAACTGGACATTTAGAGATTTTGAGTAACTTTCTCAAAGAGATACCGGTAACCATAAAGCACAGACTCTCACTAATGATCAGAATCCGTGAATCTAGTCTCACTGTAGCACTGAGATATTCAACATCGCTTTAGAGTTAATATTTTCATACTGTATTATGTCTCATCTTGGCTCTTTAAGGGTTAGGTAAAACAAAGTGATTTTTGTCCTATCTATTGCAAAATTTATCTTTAGAGTATACAGTTGGCAGCAAATGCTTCTAACAGTGATATATGAATTATAATCATAGAGATTGGTCACTTACAGCTATGGCATACTATCTCTTATCTTTCATCCACTAAAACACACACAGAATCGAGTTGTCTAGTTGATTAATTTGCTCAGCAAAAAAAAAAAAGACAGTGATGTATAAATTCCTGCTTTTTCATTGCATGTAAGTATGTTGACATTTCTTTTTCTTGCCTAGATCTCTGGTTTGATATGTACCTCAAGGACAGAAGGCCAGTAGTGCTGACCCATAATCCTTTCATAACTTTCAATCCTGAACCCAGACCTGAGTACAGTGGGCAGGTATTATCTGAACTATGAATTGATGAATTATTATTATTATTATTTTAATACTAGTTACTTAAGATAATGGATCTCTCTTAATATTTTTTCCAGTGCCATAAGGGGACAAAAATTGCTCTCCCAAACTTAATATCCTCGTGCCCAAAATGGGTCAGCTTGCCTTAAAGTTTAGTCTATAATCATACTTGATCTTCCTCCAGCCACTGTGTCCTGACCTTTTTTAAATGCTGAGAACAAAAATGGTAGAGCAAACAAAGACATCTTTTTTTTTTTTTTTTACATTGATAGGAACTAGCAAGAGATATCAATTCATCATGTTTTTTTCAAATTAGAAATGTATTGTGGAAAAGTACAATATTGTGATGTCATGTCCATGTGCATGAATACTGTCTAAAAGTAGGCCTATGCATGACCGACAATGTTCGGGACCGACGATTAACGGTTAACTGACTCCCATGACTGTCGATGATTGATTATTATAAGGGTCAAATATTTTCCTTTGTCATGTGTCACGTAGGTTATGGTTATGGCCTTGACCTTAGTCTATTGTGACTAAAAACAAAAAACCCACCACCCACAATCAGCCTGAGTTTTGCTCACATGACTTTTGACTGGGGATTTAGGTTAAGAAAAACGTGGGGTGGAAACTCAATATTTCACTAATCTGACTTTCCAGATCGATCGGGCGTTGAATTCTAGTGCAGTTTGATACCAAATATTACCTTATAATGCTCATAAATTAAAATTTTAATTAAATCACAAACAGTGACGATCACTTCACAAGTCAGCATTTTGTAAAACAACATACATGTGTCTAAAGTTTTCACTGAGGAGGGGGGCTGGGCAATTCTTTGCGTGGGCCCGGTGACTTGACGTCTACCATTCTAATGGTTTTAACGCTAAAAGAATCACAAGAAACAGTCCAAATGCAATATTGCCACAATGGTATTGATTTATGTTCAAGAAATGAAAGTGTAGACACAAATGACATTACACGTATGAAACGAATTTCCTCTTACTGTAATACAGCTCTCTAAAACGTAATTCATATGCAAAGTACAATACATAACACCCCTGCAGATCACCCTTAGGCACTTTTAGGGTTAAATACTGAGTAAAACTCAGCGCAGCATTTTTTTTTTCCCCCCTTTTGTTCTCTTTAGTAAGAAAAAAAAAATAAGATGGTCATACACAGGGAGAGAGGTATGAGAAGGGTGGCATTGGGACAAACGCGTGTTGCTGACGGACAGAGTTTTCCTGAGATCAAAAACACCGGTGTAGCTAACCGATGAATGCTCACTTCATGGTTGATTATGGCCGACAACGTAACCGACCGTCGGTCATCATAACTGGTTAATCGTTCATGAGTTCATGACCGATATAACCAGTTATCATGGCCGGTCATGCACAGGCCTATCTAAAAGTGGTGGAGAAAATAATGTAATATCATCCATATCATCACTATTTTCATTTTACCATAAAATATATTATCAGTCATTTGCAGTGTACTTTCCCAATCTCATCAGAGTGCAACATTACACATAAATGCATTATTAATGGTAAAACAAATGTTGGTAATTTTATGAGGAATATTATTTGGAGCAGGAGTTTTTTTTTTGTAGGGTTCTGTTTTGCACTTGAATAGAAAATATCATCTGTTACTTATCAGTTGACAGCCTGTGTTGTATCTGCTGGTTAGTAGTTCAGTTAGTACTAGCACAGAATTTCTTGTAATACTATGGCCAGTATTAGGAATCAGTTACAAAGATCCGTAACACAGGGGAGAAAGTAGTGTATAATATGATTGTTATGTAAATTCACTGTCATAATTTTTGTTGGCACTTATTCTGGATATAAATATAATGTCAAGATATTTTGCAGAATTTTACTATATGGAAGTAATATCCTGTCTTTGCCATGGCAAGGAAAATGACAATTTCAGAGATATTTTATCAAAAACATGAATACTTATGTAAAAGGGAAATTGAACTTTAAAATTATGTGTGAGGATAGATAAGTCAAATGGCATGTTAAACAATATGGTGTGAATTTGTGGTAATTCTAGTATGAATATGAATGTGTTTGATTGATTGCATGAATTGATTGATTGAGTTTTCTTTTAATATGGTATTTTTGGGCTTTATTGATTATAATGTTTATGGGTGTTGCAGAGATTGACTTTATTTTTGTCTCATTTTCACAGTTGATTAGAGCTGCAAACATGCTGATTTCATCTGCTTGCTTTATGAAAACACTGAGAGATGAGAAACTTGAGCCTGAGGTTTTCCATTTAAATCCCGCTAAGTCAGATACAAGCACATTTCGTACAGTAACAAGGTAATTGTGCTATGTGTATTTGGTCGAATACGTTCTATATATACATCTTTCAACCTCCCGGTGGAGGTTATCTCAACAGTCGAATAAGCACAAAATTTTACAGTTATAGTGATATTATATGTATTATGATTGTACATATACCAAAATGGTCCATGATAATAAGTGTAGTGTATTGTCACTGTATGTTTTTGTCTGCCTACATCTGATTTCTCAAATTTAAGAGGAGAGGAAAAAAAAAAAATTATTTTCTAGCCATTTCGGCTTCGTTGGAATGTGAAAAATAGATACATTTGAGAAATTATATTTTTCAAGCTGAGATCACTTTTCATCTTTCAACAATACTGAGACAACTGAGAAATCACTTTTTTGCTTCTTCTATTAAATTCGAGAGCTTAGATGGATAGAAACAATTCAGCAATAACATATATTTTGGTCATGTAGGGGCCTTATATTATATCACAGCTGTTTATGGAGCATGTAAATCCCTATGGGTTATTATAGATTTTGGAAGTTAACTATGATTATGTTGTTACCTTTTTCTAGTAGTATCAGTGAACAAAAAGATGAAAATCCAAAGTTCTACCCACTGGACATATATCTGAATCCATTTGGTTTTGTCTGTGTTAATAAATTAATTAATGAGGAAAATCTTTTATTATCATAAGATGATGAATAGTCGCTGATTGTAATTGTTTATTCTTGTTGAATCTATAAGATTGTCTTCATAATTTGGGCATTGCCATATACTGAGGGTACATAGGCAATAAAAGAAGAAGAAAATTTGAAGTAACATGATATGTGGCAACCCAGCTAGTCAGTCAGTGGCTTCACCAGCCCTGAGGGTACCCCTACGGGGTTTTCCTGTTGAGGCTGGCGTGGAAAGGTGTATTGGTCGTAAGGGCCTCTGGCCTGTGCTGCCATGCTGGACCAGGCCAGAAGGATTCTCCTCCGCTAATGGCTAAACCCTACTGTTACCTTCTCGTGGTAGCCACAGTTACGTGGGTCTTTACAGACCCGCAAACGGACAACAGGGGGTTGCCCCGCTGGGGGGGGGTTATCCAGTAACGGTCCTCCACCCCGGTAGGTGTCCATGGGTAACCGGCATTACAGTACCGCCGGGGTGTGGGCTGCTGTGCGGGTGGGCGGGTTGTCGAACACTGGCCCGCCCTGGCCTGCTGCGGGCCTAGAGAGAGGTGGGGGCCCGGGCGCGCCAGGCCGGGTCCGGCCGAGACTTCGTGACGAAGCCTGGGAACAGGGCCTGCGCTGCCTCCCACGCCCTGAGGATTAGAGTAAGCGGGAACCAAATCCCCAAATTACATCCTTGATAGTAGGTAAAATCAGTGTCAGTGGTGTGCATCCCATTTTAAATGCACCATGGGAGGGCGGTAGTGGCCTTCCCATGAATTGTCCGGGTACGTGCATAAGGCAGGCCTCCGGGGATCCTTCACTGGGGACTTGGGGGACCCTATATGCGAGAGAAGTGTTGGCGGCGGTACCAGGAATACATGAGACCCGCAGTGGGGCTCTTACTGGAGGAGTGGGTGACCTCCAGTGGAAAGCAATGGGCTTTGCCCAACGAGGTCGAGTCCAAACTTGGTGCCAGACAGGAGAGTCCCCGGCACCAGCGTGTGGGGGGGGGGGCACCGTCAGTGGCGGATGTCCTATGCCTTATGTCTTAAAGTGGTGCTTGGACTGCGGAGAAATCAGAGGAGCAATGGGGCGGAGCCAGCAGGTCTGATTGGTATGTGACTCCGCCCATCTCCTGTGCACCAAATGGTTGGAATGGGCCCTCCTCGCTTGATTATGAGGCGGGCCCTGATCTCTCTCTCGGTCCGGATTGAGGGCGCCCAACCTGGCGGCTTTCCTCTCGCCTGCCGCCCTTGCTCAATGGGATTCCCAGCCCCATGCGAACCTAGCTGTGGAGGTTCTTAAACTGTCATGCCCAAGTAATCGACCATGTCCCTATCGATAGGAGCCCCTAGGGGATTTATCCGCACCAGACGGGTAATTTATCCCCGTTGCTTTGCAACCCTTGGCGTCCCCCTGGTTGCTGTCGCCCGCGGAGAATGATTAGAACGCTCCGATCAAGAGTGTCAATATATGAATTTTTGACCTGGATCGGAAAGCATGCCAGGACGTTGGCATCCCGGGGCTAGAGTCTCTGTTGCACCTAGCCTTGAAATCCCGATGCTGGCCCTCAAAGACTTACACTGCACACAGCTCCCTCTAGGAGGAGCGTCTACTCCATTACATCTCCACATCTACACCACAATGCAGGCTGCTAAGAGCACAGCCGCTCGCAGCTCATTTGGGATTAGAGTCACAGCTGGTCAGTCAGATGTTTCCAAATGTAAATAAGTGTAGAGACACATTCACACACTTGCAGTTCCAACGATTATTCAGCATCATGTTTTTTTTTTTTTTAAAACCTATTACAGTTTGTTGCCAGCATCCTTGTCATGGTATGGGGCCTATTTCTTCAAAGCCTTTCCCTTGGATATGAGCCAGTATAAAAGACTCTTCAACTCCAGTCGCATTCCAAGGTTAGTGGCAGATTTGATTACCATTGATATAAAAAGGTATATGTGCTGGACACATTACTTCTTTCTTTATAGGTAGGTGGAAGCTGCACAATTGGAACACGATGGTGCATTTAAAAGTTTAACAGGTAAATCCCTGTGCTTATGGCTATACTATGTAGATTTAATGAACTAGCTTTTTTGTCTGTGACAAAGTGTTCAGGTTGAAACATTGTTTTCAAATGTTCTAAAAAAATAGTGAAATATTTATTGATTTTTAAATTTTTTGGTTTTTGATCTGCAACATGAGAAATTGTATGATTCTACATATAAAAAATTCAGTTCATTAGAGTTCCTGGTTGCAATAAACAAACAACATTCTTCCAAGCAATGATTCATGATTTTTCAGTTACATAACATGGTACAATGGGAAAAATATTCTCTGTTTCTTTTTTTTAAATTACTAGACCTGAGAAGGATGAACTTTACACCAACAAAGATGCAAAACACATTCTGGTGATGAGGAATGGCAATTTCTATGTATTTGACATGTTAGACAAAGATGGTAAGTAGAAAGAGAAATCTCCCCAACTGACTTGCTTTGGAACTTAAGTTGCATTGGTCCCCACTGAGATACCCTTTCAGTCCGAATATTTACTGGGATTGAGCTGCCAAATGTGTCTTTACAGTGAAGTGTGTCCCAAATGTATATTATTTGTGTATTGCTTAGCTCATTTATTTTGCCTTGACCGTTAAAGTTTTTCTTTTTCTGAGCTGCTTGTCAAAAATGCATACATTGTCTCTACCGCCAGTTTTGTCTAAAAATTAAATGTACAACGTATATATGTCTATTTCTTTCATAAAGATTTTTGTCTCTGTAATAATCTATTGGGGGTTTGTTTTCTTTGTTAGGAAACATTATACCTGAGACAGAAGTTCTTGCTCACCTTCAGTACATTCTAAATGATGACACTCCAGCACCTCAGTATCCAGTCTCAGTACTGACCACAGAGTTCAGAGATGTGTGGACCAGGGCCAGAATTCAACTGATTAATGCAGGTACAGAATTACAGACTGTAGTGTATGTCGTGCAAATGAGTTGGATGTCAAAAAGATCTTCATGGAGAACATCTAATTTTACTGACCATTTTGTCACAGGAGTTGACTTTGAACGTAGCTCTCTTCCCACAGAAGATTCATAGCCAGTAATTTTGCCACCTACATCCGATGTGTGAATATTTTGACATCAGACTCATTTTACCTGCATGTATAACATACAAAGTCTTTGTGCCTGTTCTCTGAGTGGGATGTTGGAGTAGGTATGGTGATCAGAGATCAGGGATGAATGGATGAAGGCTGGAGTTAACTGGTTATTAGAGGTATAGCTTAACCTGATTGCAGTCATATTGCCCAGGTGATAATATTCAGGATAGGCCAATTTTCTATTTTAATAAGAAAATAGACTTTTGGCTGTCATCAGTTTCTTTGCTAATGCAGCTTCCCTCATCTGTTATGATAAAGAAAAATCAATTTTACATCTCACTGCAAGGATATAACATAGAAAAATAAGGGATGAACCATTTTCTATGTTTTCATGCAAAAAGATTGGCATACCTGGTGATTGTGTGTATATCATCTGTGTGGGTAAAGACTGTGATGATAGACATGGCAGTAATTTTATAGTGTGGAGATATGTGAACCAGGTCCAGAGTAAGTTAATTTGTACAAGCATATGTCGAACTGAGAGACAGTAGTTTTATTATGGTGAATGATAATATTCTTGAACATTGATAATGATTTCATACCATACTATATGTTGCATGACCAGGTGAAATGAGTTGGACTTCAAAGAGGTCTTAATTGAGAAAACTGGGTTTTATTTACTGTTAGGTCACACGAGTTGACTGTAAACATGAATATCTGAAGTCTCAGTGACTAAATAATTGTGCAACAAGTGAAGTACATGCATTTCCCCTCACAAAGTGCCATTTCTCTATATATGAAAAATTTGATATCTGACTCATTTCACCTGGTGGAAAAAAAAACAACTAATAAAATGATATGTCTCGTGGCCAGTCGAAAAGAGGTGTAAGGTCGCTGGGCTAGAACCGAGAAATCGGGCTTTGAATGTGATGAGGGGGATCAAACATCGACTTTTTTTTTTATTGCAGAAATCGAAAGTGCATTCGTTTCTGAACAATACAGTATCAGTCTTACCCTCCATTTATAAATATTACTTCTTTAAAATCGGGTTTTTGTGAGGTAGGCATGTAGATTTATGTTCATTTAAACTTGATTTTCTTGGAATTTAATAATAATAATAATAAAGGGCATTTATATAGCACCTCACCCCTGGAGGGCTCGAAGTGCTTTACAGCAGAACCAAAAGTTGAACAGAACATGCCTCAAAACAAACATGGGCAGCAACATACACACAAATTCATACCATGGTATACAGATACGATTCGAGACATGCT
>JBCEWB010157552.1:0-10531 GCA_039654565.1 Peronia peronii
CCCCCCCCCCCCCCCCCCCCCCCCCCCCCCCCCCCCCCCCCCCCCCCCCCCCCCCCCCGGGAGTGGAGATAAGTCATACATTGTCTTCAGAGATTTTCTTTTGAAACGCTCAAACTTCAGCAGGAGTTACTGCCTTACTATAGCCTCTTTGGAATGAGTCATCTTTGTTATGTAGTTGTTGTTGATAGCAAGCCGAGATATTTTGAGATCGTGAGTAATTTCCCCTTATCTCTTTTCCCCAAAATCAGTCAGTAGGCTTGTAGGTTTGGTTATTTAACTTTATGGGATAAATATTGTATTATATCTCTTTTGGTTTGTTTGTTTGTTTGTTTTTGTATCATTGTTATTTGAGGAGGTCACTTGCAAAAGGGCTTAATTAAGTATCATCTTCATAAAAAATGGGTTTCGACTCTTTCCATTTGCTCTACTTGAGGAGTAGGTTGACACCAATCTTAAATATAAACAAGAGTAAGTACCTTCATATTACAATGCCCCTCCCCCAGCCCCCCCCCCCTCCCCATTTTTAAAAGACATTTTTTTTCAACAGTGTAAAATGCTATTTTCTAGAAAATGATTGAACTAGCACACAAGCCCAGATGTAAGTGACTTTCTCATTTATATTATCTTTATTGCTATTACCACTAGTTGTGATCATTTTGTTTGAAATTCTCGGATTCTTAGCTTTTGTGTGTGTATGTGTCGTTTCCTTTGTGATTTCCTTCCGTGTTTTTTGGTCTATGTTGAACATTTCTGCGTTAGAGAGTGATTTGAGAATGACTGTTGTTCAAACAATAATAGTAACAACATTAATAATAATAATAAAAGAGTTAAGAGCTGTTGAAAAGATGTTAATGTCACATAAGAAAAATAGGTAAAAAAGAGAGGTGTACAGGCACATGGTACAGAGAAAGTCAATCAGCACTGGGATCGGGCCATAGATCTCGTGGTAGACATGTGTGGACGATGATTTTCATGAAAAATAATTGCTCAAAGAATGAACTATTACGCAAATTGTGTTGAGTGGAGATCAAGATCTGTTGCAGACGATGGTGATGTTGGTAATGCGATGCGGTGTCACAGATGAGATTAGGAAAAGTTTTTATGTAGCAGCGAAATTATTGCTAATATCTCCATAACCGCAACTGCCATAAATGTAGACGCTCGCAACTTTATACATGTAATTGTAACTACTGCAGTTTCTGTCAGCCACGTTTTGAAGCTGTGGCGGGGGTATTTCTCAGCTTTAGAAAAGAACTTTTGATTAAGACATTGCTGCTTAATTCATTTTTGCTCACATAAGGCTATTTATGTCCTGTATTCCCATTATTACAGCTTAATTTAAGACATTGCACAGTTACTACCTTTGCAGTACTTCGTATATACAAATCATTGGTTCCATCAGGCAAACTTTAGTTTAATTATGGGCCGAATGTGGAAAGTGCTGGTGCAAACACGTTATATAAACTGTGCGCATAGGCATATGTACTCATCTGTAGACAAGTAAAAGTATGGAAAGCCTCAGATCAAAGTGTGATAGACCTAGGTAGATTCGAAACTAAACAAAATAATCATGAAAAGAAACATATAATGCATATTTATCATAATTTATGACTTGAAAAGGTTGTGTTTATTTTACTCTGCAAAATTAGTGTACACGTTTACTGCACTATATTGTCTATAGTAATTCTACCTCCTCTGTGTGTCAGAACTTGAGCGTTTTCATAGTACTGTGATTAGCTTCACCAGACCAGAACGCATGCTGAAATAATGGAGAAGACAGTGGCGTGGGGAGAAAAATGGGGAGGTGAAAAGGGAGCGGCCATGATATCAATTAGTTAAATTAACCCATTAATTTTTGTGTTGTGTGCGTGGATATCATTTCTGAACTCGATGTTATTTGATGCCAACTATAATATTGGCCGTGATCAAATAGTGTGTGTGAATGTGTGTGTGTGTGTGTGTTTTGTTATAGTTATCTCCTCTATCTTGAGTAAAATGTAGATCTAGCTACTAGAAGACAACCCACGTCCTTCGTGGGAGATATTTTAAATATAGGTCAAACCAGTACTGCCCTGTGATCTAATTAAAATGTATGACAAGCCTGTGCACCTCGATGTTCGTGTTTTGGATGATTGAACTGAATGTTACACAAAGAAAACGTGTTTGGTATTTTGAAGGCGTCATTCTATCGAACGAACAATTCGGATCAAACATTCTCGCGAATTTACAATTCAGTTATTATCGTCTTTGTAGAATAACTTCAAACATAGTAATAGTAAGTTTTTTTTTTAAGGCTTTGTGTAAGTAGAAACACAGATCTCTATGCAACAATATTGTGTGCCAAGTTTCATATGGTTTCAGTAGTTTTCGAGTCGTAAGCTCTTATGGGTTTTGTTGCTGATTTATAGTAAAGATAGGCAAATGCCGTCTTCCCCAAAGCATAAGGCTCTACCATGATGACTCCGTTGGCGTACGATCTAGAATATATACGTCTTTGCTGTGCTCAAAATTTAAGTGCATGATAACTGTGGAAAAGACAGAAAAAACATTCATGGAAAGAGGATTGAGGGTGGGGAGTGGAGGAGATTGGGGGGGGGGGGGGAACAGGTTACAGTAGAGAAATGTGGAGTTGATAGGAGAGGATGTCTCGTACTGATTATTTGATGACTTCAACAAAAAACAAAAAAAAAAATTCACGAAATAATAGATGAAAGAGTGAACAGTAAATTAATTTTGTAGATACATGCATTTTTTTTTATAGACGCTCTAAACATAACATGATCCCAAACACTACAGAGAAAATAAACAATAAACATAAAGAAGGTTTCTTATAATAAAAATCTGTTTCATGATTTTTCTTTCACCGTTTTGGTCTGAAAGAAAATTTGGGTTAAAGTGTGTCTGGGGGGTCTCATCCAATCGATAGCCGGAGTTCTGCCAGCAAATATGCCTCTCGGCTCCCTCCTCCTCGTCTGTCCTATCCTCCTCCTGTGATCTCTCCCCTCCTTCTCCACAGTCCATGTCCATCTCTGAATGGTTGCCTCTCTCACTCACCCCTTCCCTCAGTTCTCCTTGCCTATCCTTCTGTCTTTACGTCCGTCCTTTCATTACTAAAATGCATCATTCTCTATCATCCCCCCCCCCCGCCACACACACATACACATCTAATACTGAAAATGCAAACCTCAAAAGATGGCTCTAATGATGGCATTGCTGTATGAGGACCAAATGGCTCATAAATATGGACCTTTCTCAGTAAGTGTTCCGGCGCCAGCTGTAAAGTTACTTCATCAAACATTACTTTCTGTTTCTCAAAATGGCGCAATTTATCTTGAAGTCTGATGTATCATCTGTACCAGCCTATGTTCCTTGACGTCTTCAAAGTTTAGAAAATAAAGCCAGGACAAATAATGACATTTCCCTGCTTTGAACAAACTACAAGTGTTTCCTGGGAAAATGTAAAATGCTGGGGTCATGGATTACGTGCATGCGTAACATCCAAGAGCGACGAGGATTTAGACCATTTTTGGTTTGCCTTTACAATCTATGGATAGCAAATATGACAATGCGGCACTTATCGTGCTGAAATCCGAGACCAATTTCGGTTGCAAATTGAAAGCGAAACAACACTTAATTTTCCTTCGCAAAATAGATATAAAAGCATATTATCCTCCTCATCGATTCATCATGTTTTGTTTCAATTGAGCAGTTCTGTAACGCAACGTACATTACCCCGTGAGACCCTCTTGAAATACTTTTTCTCTCCCCCCCCCCCTCTCTCTCGCTCTGTGTGTGTGTGTATGTGTTTGGGTGTGTTTCTTTATTCAAAGGAGGAGACTTTTTTCGCTGGGCATCGCTACATTTTAGCCTTCAAACACGGCTGCAACTTTACCGACTGGGCCGGAATTCCGGTTTCGTAGATTTTGGGCAGAGAATTATCAGAATTGTTTCAGAAGTGTGGCCCCTTTTAGTTTTATTTCCCCCTCCCCCCCCCCCCCCCTCCCCCTAAATATCGTAGTAGCGATTCCTTAGACCTATTTCTGACTTCTGTTTTTATATTAGAAGATGTTCAGTTCAACAAACAATCAAGGCCACAATGCCGAACAATTCTCCGATTCCGCCACGATTTCGCCGTGGCCATTATTTCTTTCCTCCTTACAACACGCGTGGCAAATACTTCGCAATTGGCATCCACATTACTGGTCAAAATGATAGAAGATGATGCCAAGCGTGTGTCCCATAGCCCATAAGTCCCGTAATTATTCACGGAGATTTCCGCAGGAACCTAGATTTAATCTGGCAGTTCCATCATCGAACGAATAGTTTTGAGTGACCCATAAGTAGTCTAGCCCAACGTGAGATCTTACCTTTTCCTTTAAAAAACATAACTACCTCTATATGAGAAAAGAATGGGGCTTAGCGAAATGTAAGTGTATTTCTTTTCGTTTAATGTTGTTGTTGTGTTTTTTTTTTTTAAATTTTATTTTATCCTTGTTCCGAACTATAACAATGGCCAAGATCATTTAAACAATAAAATTCAATGCCAGTTTCTATCCGCTATCATTGCCCGGTGTCTTGTGATGAACTGTGATGATCCCCGTCATTAAAACTTAGTGATATTTATAGTATGTCGATGAGGGTCCCAAATTCTAGGATGTTTATCTTACGGGTTTGGGCAGTACTGGATCGTGCTCAGCAATCGGATGGTGCACGATGGAAGTTTTAGGTTTGGGTGTGGTATCTGACTTGGCTTAGTGGTGAAGCACTCGCCCATCACCCCAATGAATCAAAGACCGGCGTGATTGGTGCTTAGACGAATGATTGGTTGGGATCACGACTTACTGGAGATCCCAGGGGGGCCGTCAACACACCTACGGGAAAGAAAATTTCACACTCAGACCTGCCTGGAGAGAGGTGAGCTCCGCCGGCCAGGTTCAACTGACTGACTGCCCAAGATATGGCACAGTTTGTCACTGCATGGCGCGCCGATGGCTCGAGACAGAGTTGAAGATTAGTGATGCTGATACAGGCACAAGACACCCATATCATCATTGTTGAATCAACAGCTCAAGAGACGATATTGTACATTAACGTCGTCTACAACGGATATCTCTTGTGGCTGCACTCATTCACCTCCGCGGCACCGACAGGGGAGGAACTGACGATGGTATCTAAAGGACCTAAAGAAAGGTCAATATTTTGTTGTTCTCTCTTGTTTAGCAGTGTGCGTCTGGTCCACATAGTTATTGGCTGGAGATGATGTCTGGGACTGTGGAGCTTTTGATACCCTCCTCCTCCCCCCCCCCCCTCCAAAAAAAGAAACGATCATGATAATGTAGGCGGGTAGGGAAGGATTTGGTGGACAGACAGGGAGAGAGAAGGTTGAAACAGTAGTTTCTAGAAGATTTTACCGATCGATTGACAGATTTCAGGTCTTCAGCCTCAGTACAGGAAGGCGTCTGCTCCTTTCTTCTTTTTCTTTTCCCCGTCTCTTTTCCCGTCCCGACACATTTCCTGCTCCACGCTCGTTCCTCGTAGTCTTTCCTTCAGGCCAAAATTAAATGAGCTAGTTGGTCTGGCGGGGTTCCGAAGGATGCAGAGGACAGACTGAAAGTTCTACGACAAAACCCTTTGTTCATCACAGCTAGTTTAATTATTTCTCCACTTTGTTCAAATATAACTACACGTATTCACAAAGTTAAAAGAAATGCTGTTGTATCAGTTTAGTCTCTAAATGAGTAAGACTTGCATTTTATTCACTATAGATCTATATTATGTTAAACGAGAAATCACAAAACTGACTGCGGATTTTTTAAACTTTATTTTATCACAGTACGTTGGGGATGGAAGAGAAAATGAGGAAAAAGGGTAGATGGATGAGGGGGCAAGGGGTTTGGGAGGGGGGGGAGGGGGAGGAGTGGAGGCAGTGTGATTCATACAATATGGCGTCTTAGTTCTTTCTTTGCTGGAGCTTCCACCAAGTGGCCTGTACAAGCTGGGGGAGACAATCATGCAGATCAAGGGACACCACTGATGTTTTAGAATTGAACAGAAACAGGAGAGGTGTATTCGTCAGAGAGACAGACACAAGGCTGGGGTGTGGGTGGATGAGAGTGAGTGTGCTTGCGTGCGTGCGCGTACGTGTGTGTGTGTGTGTGTGTGTGTGTGTGTGTGTGTGTGTGTACTATCCCCCCTCCTCCCGGGGGGGGGGGAGTATAGATAGTACTGACTAAAATAATATTACATGTATTGCATTTTACTTTCCCATTGCTTCCATTGATCGACAGACAGGCAAGACCCACAGACAGACAACTGTTTCATTTCGTTGGATGGAACAAAAGAGAAAGACAGAAACAAACAAGAGACAGTGGACAAGCCATGGTTTCCAGAATCAAAATACCATCAGTTCGGTTAAAAATGGGTTTGAAATCTGATTTGCTGTAATAGAATCCCTGAGCCTCGCTGTTCTTTGTCGTATGCACTTTAAATAACCACCATTCTTGGTCCTTGCATGGAGAAAGAAATGGAAAGTGGGAAAGGAGGCGGGGCGGGGGCAGATGAATCGACGCAAACTAATTGATTGATTTGTTGTTTTTATGAATGTGAATAATGGATCAGCTAAAGCGTGTGGCGGAAGAAAAGAGTAGAGACGGCATGGAGACAGAACAGATCGATTGCGGTGTGCATGATCGTCGATAATATATTGATCTGCTATTGGAAACAGTTCGTTGATCGGTCAGTTTTACTAGCACATGATATGTGTAATATGCATATCAACTTATGGATCTTTATACCATAATAACATGAGTTGTATTGTCATCATCATTATCCTTGTCTTCAGTCGTCGATATTGTACAGACATCATAGTATTATGTTTGTGGGATTATTATCTCAACCGAGAAAGCCGCCTCCAGGTGCTTGAAAGACGTATATAGAACGTTGTTATCTGACCAAGCAAAAAGTTTTAAGGAAAGTTCTGAACATACTGATGATCATGATATGCAATAAAAATGTTGATAACGACCGTGGTAGAATGATGATTTGCTCAGTCAGTCTGTTACAGAACTGTCCATGTTGTTGCCATCTGGACTACGAATGTACCGGGCACTCTATGTAAAGAGAAGCATATACTAACTAACAGCTGACTGACTGACCCTCTGACTGATTGATTGACTAAATAACAACCAAACCAACCAAGAAACAACCACCTTCCCAACCAACCAACCAATCAACCAACCAACCAACCAGCCGACCAACCAACCAACCAAATGAATAAATAAATAAATAAATAAATAAATAAACAAATAAGAACCCCAAAATTCGAATATTTTAAACAATTTGGAGAACGGGGAAAAGGGTAGATGGACAAACTGTTGCCCGAAGTCTATTTTGATTTGGCCGATTTGTCCGCCAGAAAAGTTTGTCTACATTATGATTTGTATGTCAGAAAATCATGGAGAGTCTGATGGAACTCTAAATCAAGCAGGTAAATGAGTTGAAAGGCAACAGAGGTCCGATGGATAGAGGAGAAAAAAATAATAAAGCTGTTAGCATTTCTTACGTTTTATTTACGGACACAGCATGCCATAGTGCTCTGTATGAAATACGTGTGCTCATGTCCACTATTTGCCAGCCGATGGATAGAGGAGAAAAAAATAATAAAGCTGTTAGCATTTCTTACGTTTTATTTACGGACACAGCATGCCATAGTGCTCTGTATGAAATACGTGTGCTCATGTCCACTATTTGCCAGACAGCTTGAGTAGCTTATTTGCTGTATTGTGGAGATTGGAATATGGAGGAGAGGATATTCGATGGACAGCGGACATTTTTGTGTCCTCAGAATAAGACACTATTAGTAGGCTATAAAGAGCCATATGTAGCGGGAACATGTTTGCGGGACAAGATAGATACTTTATAGACATACATGTCAGTTTTAGGGAGAGTATAGCCATTTCTGATCATGATCGAGCTAAAGTTATGTGATACGAACAATAGTTTTTCTTGCTTAGCACGTTATGGTATATGTTTCAAACTTTTCAGTTAGTGGGCATAATGAAAAGAAAATCTATCCTTTTGAATAACCCGTCTAGTCAGTGTTTTAATAGGAGATACACTGGGCCCGCCTTCTAAGACCAGTGGTCTAATTTAATTATCTGAAACACTTTGAAGTAAAGAGGAAAACTAAGGAGAAGCGTGATTGTCTTTATTTTAGCGTAAATATGAATATCGTAAGTGTAGACATAGTTGTCTTCGGAATAGACATAATTGTCTTAAGTGTAAACGTAGTTGCCTCAAGTATAGACTTGCTTTTCCTAAGCTATATAGTGTTGTCT
Organism: Peronia peronii; assembly: GCA_039654565.1. NCBI lineage: Eukaryota > Metazoa > Mollusca > Gastropoda > Systellommatophora > Onchidiidae > Peronia > Peronia peronii. The sequence goes on from JBCEWB010157552.1 coordinate 8,337, forward strand.
AAGTGTAAACGTGGTTGTCGTAAGTGTAGACATTGTTGTTTTAAGTAAAGACATAGTTGTCTTAAGTGTAAACATGCTTGTCTTGAGTATAGACATGGTTGTCTTAAGTGTAGACATGGTTATCATAAGACAAGATTGTCTTGAGTATAGACATGTTTTTCTTAGGTATAGATAATGTTGTCGTAAACGTAAACATGGTTGTCGTAAGTAAAGACATGGTTGTCTTAAGTGTAAACATGTTTGTCTTACGTATAGACATAGTTGTCTTAAGTATAGGCATTGCTGTCTTAACTACATGTACAGACGTTTTGTCTTAAGTACAGACATGGTTGTCTCAAGTGTAAACATGCTTGTCTTACATATAGACATAGTTTTCTGAAGTATAGACATGGTTATCTTAAATAGGCATGGTGTCTGTTGAGAAAGTCTGTAAGTGTTATGAGCTGTTAGTTGAACAATCAATCCCGAGCGCCGCCTCCCACAGAAAACTGTGCGCCAAGTAAGCTTGCAAATAGATTGGAAAACAAGAAGAAGAAAAAATCATGGGGATTTCTTACTATCCAATTACAAAACTTCGTGGTGTGCGATGGATTTAGGGATTTTCACATGAAGGGAAGAGGTGAGAGGGAGAAATCGAGTTAGAAATGAATACTACGTGTGAGGATTTTATTAAAGAGATTGATGAGAGTTGAAACATGTTTTGGCGAAGAGATCTTGTGATTATTTGTTTATGGTGGTAGGAGCGAGACAGGTGACGGTCTTCAGAGAAAGAATGGTTTCTTCATTAGATATTTCGGCCTTTAACTCCCTGACGTCTTCTAGAGCCCTGACCACACCCGAGTCATGACTCTCTGTACCTGTCATCCACCTTTTGTTTCCCAGGGGTCGATCCTGTGTAGTTTCCTTAGTAAAGAAAGCGTGACGCCTTTATAGATCGAGTCACATACTTAGTCTCAAGGTAATTAAAGCCAAATACTAAGTTGTGGATTGGGTTACAGTGGAACTGAGCTTTGTGCAGACATATTCCCTAGAATAGTGTGTAGAAAAGTATTGAAGTGTCAGTACCTTCTGAACCAGATGGTTTATAAATACGGTGAAGTTGGACGATCACAGCCAGAATTTGTTCGGAGAAAGGGCGATCTTGTAGATACCACCTCTCTCTCCCCCCCCCCCCCCCCAACCTCCCCCCAATCAACGTGTCAAACGAAATTTGTTAGAGTAGTGTTAAAGAAATGTCATTTCAAATGTAATGGCAATATGTACGAAGGATATCTTGTTGTCGTGTTACAGAAATATTACGTTATGCAGAAAATAATTCAAAATTAATGCATTATACAGAGAGCGACTCGTTCAGCAGATTGGCCGTCTGATGTTTCTAGGACTAAAACAACGTGTAGGAAGTGAGGGTCCATGAGGCCCTAGTCTTAATCAGACGATGTTTGTTTGCTTGCTTGAGGTTTAGCGGCACATCAGCACAACCACGGCTGTATTGTACCAATTACGGTAAGATATGTTAGCACGTCAAAAGGCTGGTCAAGTATGTAGAAGAGGAGAGGAAAGAGACCGGGACAGGAGACAGGAGCAGGGAGAGAGAAGATATGCCACCCCTGCAACTTTGAGAATGGCATTCCATGGGAGACATCCCACCGACGACGGGCTTTCAACGCCTGCTGGTGGAAACAGAGAAACTGGTTACAATAATATATCCCGGCCCCGCGGGAGGTAGATCATACGACGTGTAAATAAATTGCAAGGGAACTTTCCGTGTTGAGATGCTGTTTAGAGAAAGAACATCATAAAGACATTTCATAGAGCTACAGTATTTTGTGCCTTATTTCAGAAGATAAGATGACCATTTTTGATCGAATTGAGTTATTCATAAGTATCAAAAGATGAAGTGATTATTTTTAATCCAACTGATTTACTCCTTGGTATCGAAGGGTAAGATTACCATTTTTAGTCGAACTGAATTATAATTAGTAGTGAAAGACAAGTTGACCATTTTTAATCGAACAGGGTTGTCAGTATCGAAAGATGAGATGACCATTTTTGATACGATTTTGCTGTAACAGTTTCAGTTATTTGATGTTATTTAGTTCATTTAGGGAGGATGGAAGTCGGGAGAATAGCGAAGGAGAGAGAAGGAGTGGAGGAGAGATGGGGGGGGGGGGGGGGGGGGGCTTTCCCTTTTCTTT
>JBCEWB010157563.1:0-25943 GCA_039654565.1 Peronia peronii
ATATATTATGGCGTCTAAATATAATTATATGCATATTGACTTATTAGTCTAATTTTCAGCATTTATTGTTGATCATTTTCAAAGCTGAGTCATTTCACTGAATGTTATCTTACCGGTACCTTAAAATTTATGTTTCTGTATTTGTCTCCTGATGAGCCTTGAACAATTTTCTTAATTTGGCCAGTTGTGTAACATACTGTCAGTGCTCAATGGCTACGGTATAAGTCACTCTCAGGATTTTACAGATATTGAGAAAATAGCATGTTACAGAACAAGTCATTTGATGAGTTATGCCATTGTTTCTTTTTTTTTTTTCAAGCCTTTCAATCCTAGGAAAGTAGGATTATCTCGGCTTTACATGGCTACCTGTTTTTGATGAGAATTCTTGTGGGTAGGAATTTAGAATTTGGAAATTTTGCCTGGACATTGGCACTCCACCTACTGTGTCATCGATTTTTAACTGCTAAGGCTCTTTAACATGCATAACATACACATGGGACAATCCAAAATATATGTGCCTTTTCCTGACAAGGCTGGACGTCAGACTACCCACAGGAAGCCAGGGAACCGTTGAGTCACTAAAAAAGTGCAGGTTTCGATCTTCATGTCCCTCCATTCCCCAATGGGAGAATCTGCGAGTCAAACCCACAACCTCATAGTGTGACTTATATTCACCACAGGGCAGATACCAACATCATAGCCACGGCAACTCTCTATGCCGCTATGGGTCTGCTGAATTTATACATAATTCTATTGGCGGAGTTCTTTTTTAATGATGTTATGTGATAGCTCCCATATTATGAAACATCAGTTGCATTTTGGCTTAGGTCTGACTTTTGCCATGGCCACAGAGCAGTGACAGTCATTGACAGTGTTGATACCTTGCACAGTTAGTCGTTCTTCAACTTGTCCAGCATTTTTGCTTGTATATCCAGTCTGTGATAACTGGAATTAGATCTTAGGGTGGTGTGAAATTTCCCAGTGTACACTTTCAAAAAAAATAAACAGGATATGACTAACATGTACAGACAGCACTAGACCTTATAGTGATATGTTTGCTCCACATAAAAGATAACGACAATTACATATACAGCATGTAAGTGAGGTATGGAATTTCTGTGTGTGTGCATGTGTGTAAAAGGAATAATTGATGTAGTTGATAACAGATGTTACAAGGATATGAAATATGAAAGGATCATCAGAATAATAAATATTTACAAAGTAGGCCAATAAGGGTTTGAAATTTCTTAGTGAGTAGCAACTTGCTCATTAGGAAAAAGAATGATCTAGCAAGTCAGTTTGATTTAAAAAAGAGATGAAACGTCTCTTAAATTGTATTACATTATATTTTAGAATCATTGAAGTGAAATTTTTCTGAGAAAATTCACTTTCTTTGTTGTTGCATACACTGAATTTTGCAGTTCTGTGCTAGAAATGAACCAATTTTTCTCATCCCTTTCCTTTAGTTTACTTTCCTTTTGACTCACCTTCCCTTGTTTCCTTTCAAAACCTGTGAGTTTGATGAGTTTGTACTTTGAGGCCATCATACTTTGGCAGTCTTAATTCCAACTTATTTATTAGTATTAGAATCATATCAGGTATTACTACTTAATTTTATAATCGAAGTGGCTAGCCGGACTTACTGACAACACCTGTCGTTTTGGATTATGGTATTATAAGGTTAATTTTTATCAAGAGCTAACAGTCATCCGTGGCCGAATGGATAAGTGACCAGACTGATATAATGAACCCAGGTTCAAACCTTAGCCAGACAATTTTTTTTTTTGAAGTGGCTAGCCGGACTTATTGACAACACCTGTCGTTTTGGATTATGTACTATAATGTTAATTTTTACCATGGGCAAACAGTCGTCCCTGGCCGAATGGATCAGTGACCAGACTGATATTTTGATGAGCCTGGGTTCAAACCTCAGCCCCACCATTTTTTTTTTTCAGTAATAAAAATGTAATATGGGTGTATTTGGCAGGGTTTTTTTTATTTATATATGTACAATTTTGAGGGATTAATTGAAGAAGATGCTTTTGCTAGATACATCTTGCATACGTCATCCACTGAGAGTGAAGGGTTCATCTCCAACTCCAGCGTGTCCACATCTGTAGCTCTGTATACTTTCTTTTCTATGTTCCTTTAACGTGTATGTGTTTGTTTCTTCTTGACAGAACGTTTGTATTTTTCTGTCCTTCTTGTCTTTTTTTTTTTGAGGGTGTATTTGGAGATGTACTGTCATGTAGAATGGAGTGATTTGGATCTAGATCTAGACTTCATTCAGTGTTTCAAATATTAAGAAAAAAAAGATCGCCAAGCTTGATGATAAAACTTAACCTTCATTTACTGATTAGCATATTTTTAGCGAAAAGTGTTTAAAGCCTCCCACCTCCTCCCAAAGGAACATGACGCAGACAGAGAACTTCACGGCTACATCATAATGACATGGACTGAATGAGTCCGACTAGACTTCTGTACGGGCTTAAGTCCGGCTAGCCATGGCCTTTTTATTGGTAGCCAGTGTGTGACTTCTTCAGATGCCCACATTTTTTTGGCTTAAACATAATTTGCAAATGTACATGATTTCACGCGCTTTGAAATCATGTTAATGGAGATCCACCAGATGAGGGCAATCTGTTTTGTTTCGTTTGTCCTCACAGTCACAATACTAGAATCAGCATTACTTCACATGTCCAGGTTTTCTCTCACAAATGCTCTGGCAAATCATCTTTGTCACATGACATAACCACATCTACATGAACATATAGACTCACTATGTGGGACTCTTCTCCCACAGAGGCCCTGGGCATATAAGTAGGCTCTTTGCTCCCACCTGCAGGCAGTGAAAGCTCGCCATTAGTGGGCCCATGGATGCCATCCTCAACGTTCCAGGAGTGACTTCTCTCCTTCCTTTCCATGCTCCTGTCCTCTGTCCGACTCTTTACCCTCTTCATCTTCTTGACGTGCAAATACATCTGACCATGTTTGGCACAATATAGCCGTGATTGTGCTGATGTGCCATTAAAACCCAACATAGACAGATACAGGACTCAGTATTTAAGTGAGCATATTTCAGATCATATTTTACATCCAGGGTAACTTTTTTTGTACCCCTCAAATAGTGATTGGTAATGAATTTAAATTTAATTTAAATTTGGCTCATCAATTTTTTGGCTAATTTAAACCATTCTCTTCTTTGGGCCAGTGAAGAATACTGGTATTGAGTGAGATTGTGGCCTTTTAGATTACTTTCTGGCCACCATTTGCCTGAATACACCTCAGTAGGATATTGGGAGGGTTTTGTTGACATCTGTTCTGGCTAACTAGACCTAAATAGAGTTTGGGAAGGGCGGGGGTGGGGGGGGGGGGTTGTCTATTCTGGCATTACTTTCAATTTTTCCAATGGGAGGATCCACGAGTCGAACACACAACCTCACAATGTGAGGTTTTTTTCCCCATGGAGCAGACGCCAAACCACATAGCTAGCGCGACCCCCACTAGAGATCTCTTCCAGCACTGAATAATTTATCAGTCTTCATCATGGAGAGGCTTGAAGAGAGTATTAGATGGGCTAGAGGCCCGAATAGAGCCTTTATACATCATTATCATAGCCTTATCCAGGATGCAGGTCATGGACCAAAGACTCTACTGGAATTTGAGAGAATTTTACCATTTCAGTCCGTGAATATTAACTGTTCCTTTTCACATGGTATGCTTGTCCTAATATATGTCAGCTGTTTCAGAAAATCTGTGGCTTATTCCTCAGCTGTTTTCTACATGGATTCCTTCTGCTGTTTGGCTCTTGAGTAAATGTCCTGTACTCATTCTTTATCTGCCAATTTCTTCCTCAACAGCTTCATGGTTCAGTGATTGGCCCTTTCACACCACTCTTTTGTCATCCTTCTTCTTTACTTCTTTCTTCACTTCCTTCGGTTCAGATAATGTCCGGTTGCAACTTTTTGTGCTTAGCAGAGGCATTAACCACTACATGTACTAATAATGATACTTCATTGTATTTGAGACTGCTGGATTTTATGAGATTGGATTTTAACACTACCATTATGTTCTATATACGTCTTTCAGCCTCCTGGTGGAGGTTGTCACGATAACACTACTGGTTCAAAGTGTTTACAACATGTATTTTATTTGATCATAGTAGCAGTGTTCAAGTCATCAATAAATTACTTAAGTTTGTCCTCTTGGCATCGTTTATTTAGTCTTAAGTAAATTTTTATATCATATACAATCAGTAGGCTCTAATCATTAGCTCATACATATTATAAGTTTAACTACATGAATGTTAATCCTTGAACTTTTGAGACTGAGCAGAGAACTAGAGGACATCACTGTAGTTTTTTGCATGTTATGCAGTGTGTGTCATTTTGTTGGGAATTAGTCTATTACTATTAATTAGATTGCATGTACATATGTGTTATGGTTGATTTATAACATTGGAAACCTCTTTCTATTTATTTATTTTTTGTTACTAAAGTAATGAAGATTTTTTTGTGGACGACTTTGAATTGTAATTCTCAGCTACTTATTGACAGTTTCATACTGATTCATAGGCGACAAATAAGAGAGCTGGTATTTGTGATGCTTCACATTTTATTTTTCTCTGAATCAGTGCAATGACTATTCCTAATTCTAGTCCAGTATGGCACAAAGTCCTCCTACACATAATCTATTGAATTTTATCAGATGATGAAATAGGGAATTAGCTGAATTTCAAGAAAGTGAATAAACAGTTCATGTATGTATTTAATTTTACATGTATGTCTACCAGAGAATTCAATGGGGTGAAGGGGAATAAGAGATTTATGACAAATTTTTCCATAAAATTGCATGTTTTGTTTCATGGTGATTTTTTTTTTTTTTTTTGAACATTCAACATTACAGTTCCTGTACATGTATGTATTTGACATTTTTTGGTTCTTTTTGGTTGTGTCAGAAGAGACCAGATTATTTGGATTTAATCTGAAATATAAGCAGCTAGGGTGAAAGAGTGGGAATATTTTTGATGCAGGCACAAATAATTTTTCTTTCCCATTGTTTACTTATTTTATATCTTATTTTGTTATTGAAACAATGACCAATTTATGAACCTCATTATTTCTTATATGCCTCAATCATGGATTTTTTTCTTGGTCATTTATTGTACATGAACATGTAGTTTCATTTTGTGATTCTTGCAATGATGCAGCACTGATACAGCCCCTTTTGAATTATATACGAAACTTGAGACTTCAAATTCTTGCTTATCATGCAGCCCAGAAATACCTGATCACAGTTGAGTTATTACACAAGTTTACTACCTCAACAGGCCGGGGCTAGAATTATCTGACAAAATCCCAACTATTGTATTCCATATTATATAGATGAATACAGCATCATCTTGTTACTAAACTACTTGTGTGACAATAGTCGAGTCTCGATTAAGCCCATCTCCCGGAAATTTCGTGCATCTATTTTTAGAAAGGGGGCTGATATCGAGGTGCGCCCGCTAGCGTTCAATGATAGCGAATAGCAAAGAGTTGGTTTCGGGGTGAAGAACATTATGTTTTTGCAAGAATTCCTACTGACCAGAGGTGTCTCAGTGTAATATTAATTTTGGAGATATACATGTACATAGATCTAGATCTATAACCTATCTATGGCTCTGACATCCCGTCCCCCCCTCTTAATATTTTGTCTCCCAGCGCATTGAATCCAGACTAGGACTTAGATCTAAATTACATAAAATGTTTATTCGTTCATTTGATAAGCCTTGCATTTTACGCATCTAGGCGATTTTTAAAAAAAATTCATCTAGACTCGACTAGATCGAGATTGAGATGTAGATGTAGCGAGATCTAAACTCTTCATCGGTTGATGGACTTTTTTGTAAACTAGATCTAGATCTGCTTTAATATGAGCTGAGATCAGCCATGAAATGTGAAATGAGCATAATGAATTTGTATTATCGTCAGTTTTATATATTACGCATTTTCACAATAATCATGTTTGAGTTCATTTAATATGCTTTTCATTTCACCGTTTGAGTTTGAGCATTATGAAGTAAGCTTGTTTTGTTAGCTTTACGATTCCAGAACTGGAGAAAGATGAGAACAATATAATCAAGTTACAGCAAAACTCTGCTCACACAAATATGACTTAACTAACACAACTATTCAACATACTCTTGTTCACAAGACTTTGGCCCACTGTTTTGTTTTTGTTTTTTTTAAAACACTGTGGAAAAAAAACCACCATGGATAACATCCTGAGTATGTTGATGTGGTGTTGGGGTTTTAGTACAGTGGAACCTGGATGATAAATTATATCTACACAAGTTCTCTTCCTGCACAGTTCAGCTCTCTTCCTTCTTTAATTTTGTTATTTACACCTTGATATAAAATATCTTGGTATTAAGTATAAATTCTATACATTTATCCAGAGTCTAGGGGTAGCAGTATCTTTGAAAGTAAAATATATTGACTTAGATCAGCCACATAGTACTAGACGATATGTAGATCTAGAACTAAATCTAACCCCAGCCAGATAAGTTAATAATATTGTGAATTTAAACTATGAACAAAGCAAACCTTGCTGTTGCTTTGTTAAACAAAAGCGCACACTCAAAACAAACGCTATTCTTCGAGCACAAGAAATGGTGGTAACCAATGTTGCTGATATGAAGCTGGCTATGCAGGCGATTACATCGCCTTATCCACTCTATACATCTTTCTCGTTTTTTTTTGGGGCTGTGGAAATCTTTTGAAAGTCACCACTTTCATATCCTCATGATTTTTTCACCTTGAGTCGCTTTTACTCATGCCACAAAAGCATGTTTTGTTAACCATCCTCTCGATTCAAAGCCTCAATGAGTAAGCTTTGGCCTGATTGTTTCACCGCAGTGCGGTCGGCTAGCCCACCTTCCAAAAGTAGACTCCGAGGGTTTCGCAGAATGCACTAATCGAGACAAGTCTGTTCAAGAATTGATATACATATGTAGTACATAGATTTTGTAACAAGAGCAAAAAAGATTGTAATATAATACAACTACATGTATAATATAATATGAACCCACAATCTCTGTACCAGTGTACTGGGCAAGTATGCCCACTGAACCACTGCATTAAAAGGTGATAAGCAGCAACTACTTTTTGGAGCAGTTACCGTAATGTTACTGGACTTTGAGAAGAACCACATGGTGCAACAAATGTTGAAATATCTCTGCATTGAAAAGACAGAAACACTTCAAACTTTGCATGGTTTTCTGCATCCAATCCATGTGCTTCATCCTATCTAGAGCGTAATTTTTTCAATAATTTTGCTGCTGTTTTTTTTTCTTCAAATATCCCGACAATGCATGCTTTGTAAGGGGAAAAAAAAACAAAACCTGGATGCACTGCTACACTGATATTAATGCTGGTGCATAAATCATAAGCCTTGGGAGAGTGGATTTATTAATTGAAAGAGGGTGAGAAGAAATACTTGTCTTATTAAATAGAAGAATCAGAAACTGATCATATCATAAAATTACATACATATACATGTATGTAGATATGGTACTTCAATTAAATTAAGAGTTCTCGAAGAACATTGTGTCCGAAATGCCACAGAGAAAATATGGGAAATGGAAAGAACTTTTCTGTTTCTTTTTATCACACACCAACGCACACAAGCAGAAAATATATGCGCACTCAATGTAAAGAAGATGGCGATACTGATATTTATAGGAAGACATGTAGATAACTAGCAAACAAGCTTGTAGGCCCATGAACTGTAAATCAAGTCAGCTTTCCTCTAACTCTGTGCTGCATATGTAATTGGCTCAGTTTCTCTTGAATGCAAAATAAAATGATCCCTTCACTGGTAGTAGTCCACACTTGTGAATTCATGTATTTTGCTGCCTGCGACAGTTAATAGGCACTGGCATGATGTGAATCTTTTTCTTGTATGTCGAATTAAATGAAAAAGGAGTAGATCTAAGTACATGAGCATTTCTTGTACAATGAAAAAAAAGAAAAATGCCTAGATCTTACTTTTTGATTTTGGTATTTCTGACAGTTTTGTAAAGTGAAGTGTTTTACCTGTGTTCAATTGGCAGTGTTGGGTCAGATTGTTTGGTTGTATGCTTCCAATTGACCTCTGTAGCTTTCTGGCCAGTCTTGCAAAAATATGTTTATGATTATGATAAATAAACAGCATGATGAACATATGTATCGTTAATATCAAGTTGCGATGTTTTAACGTTAACCAAAGGGTATTCACGATTTTGAAAGTTAATTAAAACAAACACTTTTAATATTTTCTCACAGCTTCTCTATGTGTTGTGAAGTACTATTTAAGTGTAGTTTTATGTACATCAAGTGTCACATGTATACCACCAGTGCATACAGTATACTGTACATGGTCCAGAGACATGAGATGGTAACTGCAAATTTTCCTCTCCTCTTACATACAAGCATTACAGCTGAAAGTTTCGCTCTCCAGAAGAATGTGTTTTTTAATTAATGTACATGTCTTTTGACAGACTGATCAGAATATTTGAAATTGGCACTTTCATTGACAAAAACTTGTAAAAGAGCAGGGACTGATGGCTTACACAGAAATGAAAATTTCATATTGGAGAAGTTTTTGACAGTTATAACATTATGCCTTGCGATGTCAGTCTTTGTCAAATTCTGGGCCATTTTATTATTATTTCTCTTTTTTTTCTATATCAGCAAAGGCCGATCTCTTCAAAGCAAACCTGGGTCACACATGATCCAAATAAATGTACACACAAAGTAATTATGAGGCAACAATAACATAATGATACACGTATACATGACAAATGAGCTGAACAGTTCTTTTTTTTTTTTTTTCTTTCTTAGAATGGTCAGTCCTTGCAGTGTTGTGCCAAACTGACCAAATGACATAGAGTCAGTCTATCTGACTGCGGCCAAGTCCCTACCATAGCCAAAACCCATAAATGACAAATTGTCTGCCATATAGCTTTGATATTTCAGAGGGATCTCCCTTCTTGTATTCCATAACTAAATTCTAATTCCTGTTTCGATACCGCCATCGTGGGCGATACGGTTGTAAATGAAGTGAGTCATCACTGCTGAACTTCACTTTTGAGTTTTCAGGTAAAGTTTTTAGACACTCTCCTATAGTTGTAGGTTTTTGCTGAAACACTTTGAAAGTGGAAACCATTGTCAGAAAAGACCAAATCTAGGCTTGCTTCGTGATAATATTCATTCTATGCTTTAGTTAAGCAGTGTCGGCAGGGGTCGGGGGATTTTCACTACATTGCCTGATCGTGGCCAAACTAGGTGTTATTGAATAAAATCATCTAGAACACAAATGAGCTGAGAGTTTTATAGATCTAGAATCGAATGCATAGATTTAGAGATAGATCTTGATGTAAAGATTCTCTGAATATGATGATAAAAATGCATAATGATCTAAAAAAAAAAAGGACGATTTTTGTTAATAGATTTGGGAGAGTAGGCCTACACATAGGCAAAATCTTCATGGTGTTCTGTCTTCCTGTCTCCTCAGGGACAAACAACAATGAAACCCAATAAAAATGTTCCGAAATGGGCACAAGAAAGAAAGACAGATGAAAAGAAAATGCAACCAAAAAATTGCAAGCAGAGGAAGCAAGTCAATGCAAAGAAAAAAGAAGTTACAGTTTCATATGTTTGCTCATCCTTCTAGAGTTTTCCCTTGCTTGGACTCTGCAAATACTGATCTTTGAGTTCTGTACACTTTCCTATGGTTTTTTTTGCATTAAAGTTATAAAACAGCAAAATTCTGCAATGTTGTTATGTGTGGCTGTGCTGAAATCATGTGACTGGCCGCAGTCAGGACGGGTGCCTGCACTGGGGTTGTTATGGGCTGGGACCTAGTAGCTTCTTCATTTACACAAATTCATCCACAGTTACATTTTAAAACCTTAGGTGCGGCCACCTACAGTTGTTTAAACCAATGAAATCTTGTATGGGTCTAAGCCGAGCAACGTTGTGACTGTCAATTTGCTTGTGGCCGCAACTGGTCGATTGACTCTACCTCCATGTCATGAAGATTTTAGGGAGAGGGAAGAAGAAAATGAAGCCACAGACAAACAACAAAAGAATAATTACCTTAAAAAAGAAAAGCAACCATAGATTTTAACAATTTTTCTTGCATTTTATATGATCCACGTATGTCTTATATATGGCCACCGACAATGGATTCTGCACCATCATTTATTTAAAAAAAAAAAAAAAAAAAATGAACAAGCTGACATAACAAACCCATATGTTTAGTATAAAAAGAAACAAGTATTAACAAGTATTTTCAAACAAAGACATTTTTTTTATAAAAAAGGCATATTATTGCATTCAAAAATCTTTCTTCAATAAAAAAACCTAAAAAATTGTCAAAAACACTCATTTACATTATATATTTTATGTACATTACATCAATATGTAAAAGAAAAGAGAGAGAAAAAGCAAGACATAATCCTCTTATTCAGATTTCTTGACCAATTCTCATAATAATAATAAAAAAAAAAGTTCAGAGCATGAGAAAAAATGAACTGATCCGATTTGAATGAACTAAAATGAACTTCTGCAAGAGTTTGGGATTTACATACAGTATTGAATTTGTTACTGAATGAGAGTATCAACTAAGAATCATCTGGTACTTACAAATTTCAGGACTTGTGTGCATGCAGCCTACGGCAAATAAACTTATACTGCCTAGCCTCTACGCATATGATTTACAAATAGCATACAGTGTGTGCATGAATGTGTGTTACTGTGATGACATGCAGCACCTCCATGTATTTCAAAAAGGGGGATTTTTTAAAAAAATGTGAACTGATAACAGAAATAAATGTTCTGAGGAAAGAAAGAGCTGAACAGATTTGGGCTATAGAAATGCAGGCTATACTACAGAACTGCTCAAAGCGATTGTACATCTACACCAGCACTATGCAGCAAAGCACATTTTGTACCCTCTGGAAAAACATATTCATTTTCCAGAGATATAAATATCGCAACACACTACCATTTTCAAATCTACCCACACCCCCCTCTTCCCCAAACATATCAGATGATCAGCAGTGGTACCGAAGTCTAAGCTTTCCTTTACACTTCTGCAGCTGTCAGCAGGGCAAATGATTGATATCATCTTTTTCAAATTCCACCTTTTCATCAAGTATAAAATAAATGTTGTCAAAGTATAGTGAAACCTGCTATCCAAACCAAGACTTCAGTCTGAACATAGTTCAGTTAATAAATAAGAATTTACTGTTCTGGACTATTAAATTCATGTCACTGTACACTGATAAATTTGCACATAGACCTAATCATTGTTCCAAAGTTTACAAACAACCTATCCTCTTTTAAAAAAAAAATAACAATGTGAAATCAGTGTTTGCACGGTGTGTCAACATCTTTGGCAAAGACTAACCAGTTTTGTAAAAGCTTGTCATTTCCTTTCTTATCAAACTCAACCTTTTCATCTTGTGGCCAAGATCAACGAAATCGATATATAGAAAATACAAATGCACGCTTGCTACAATCTACTCCAAAATGTAAGCCTTGCTTATGCACACAATTTCTGAAAGACCTGTTATTACAGATACTATCAGACAGAAACAAAAAAAAAATACAATTTAACAACTTACAAAATACATCATCTTAGACAACAAACACACACACACACATGCATGCACGCACACACACATGCACACACAGACAGAGAGAGACAGACAGAGAGAGAGAGAGAGAGAGGAAAAGAAGCAATATATATATATTTCTTAAAAGACACAAAGTTGTTGGAAAGCAAAGGGCTCCTATTGACAATTCAAGGCAGTCTTGGAACCATTTTACTTCAGACATTTTATGTATTATGCATAGAACAATTCAGCTAAAAGCAACAAAACATTTGGCACATATTTATTCATAGAGAATGTCAAAAATGTGTCCTCATGAGAACCCAGGAAATCCTCATAGATCTATATGTCAAGCGGTAGGTCATCTATCACCTTAATCCCCTTGTCCTGTACCAACTGTGAAAAACTTGGATGCGATTTGAAAGGGTCCACCAAAGCCACTTTTGGATCCAAACTGACCATCTTTGGTTTCAGATTTACTGAATACCGCTTTTGACGGTCTATCACTTCAGCTCCATCATCATTGAAATGTGCTTTTCTGATGTGAGCTTCTAACCCCTTCCTGTTGTGACTGTCGCTGTCACAGATGGAGCACATGAATCTCCTCTCACTCATATGCTGGCCTGTATGTTGAGCTAGATCACTATTGCTTTTGGCAATGTAATTACAGGTTGAGCACACCAGGAGTGTGGCGGTGCTAGTGAGAACCATGTTATGTTTAAAACCTGGATGCTTGGCCAAGTGAAGTTTGAAGAAAAATTCACTATCTGAGACTTCACTACACAGGTGACAACGATACATGATATGGCTTGAGGAAGATCTTGAAGCTGAAACAATAAAATCAATGTGACATGTCAACAAACTTAACAACATCCTTATATCAAATATATGGAAATGAAGTAACCATAATGACTTTAATCATCATGTAGTTTGAGAACTTGAACTCTAACTTTCTGTTGTACATTTGCCTTAGAAAAATTAAATGTGCAACTCTTTATTATGGCATACCTTTAAAATCAGTGTTAGCTGACAAGCTCTCATTGTCAATACTTTGGGAAGGTTGCTGGAGGGGAAGGGGAGAGGAGGGTGGTGTAAATAATGCCAGCTTTTAATACAACTGAAAAAACAAACAGAATTTAACCCATCATCTCTATGCACTCCATCTGTTTTCAATATAGAACCATGTACATGTTAAAAAAAAAAAAAGGCAAGCTATGTATATATAAGATGGTCTCTAAAATGTGCATCTGATCTTTTATTAAGCAAAACTAATAACCATACATCCTTAGTAGCCTTAATCACTGCTCTACAGGATGTCTAGTTATTTTTTTTAAAAATTGGTTAGAGTGATATGGAAGCAGAAAATGGATAGAAAACCCACCATTTGATTTTGGAATGGTCTGTCTATTGTCCCATTCACATTACACACTGACACTGTCCACAACTTGCTCTCCTCGCATATTGTTATACAGGGTTATTTATAAAGATTGGACCGATTCATGATGCATTGCCTCAGTTCTCAAGCATTGTCATGGAACAAGTCAATGACCATTTGAAAGAAGAGTTTTCTGTAGTCACGTAGTTCTTCCGGCAACATTCAGTTTGTTTACCCAGTTGTTTGTCTACACTTCTATCATCTCCAGCATCGAATTGCGGAATTCCTTCCCCTTCCTCTTGCTGTCATTGGTGAATGCCTGAACGACGCGTAGTCTATATGATTTCAAATGTAGACGTTTTCTGAGCACATGCCAAGATAGTGGACTGAGTGATCGCAAACTCATGGCTAGCTCGGTTTGTGAACTTCCGGCGGCTCCTCTCAAACAGAATAAAGATTCTCCTTTATTGTTGTTCCTCCGAAACTTGTGGTCATCTTGGACCTCTTCCTTTATACAGATACCCACTCTCTTGAAACTGTTAAAACCACCATTGAATGTTTTTAGGAGAGAGTGGATTGATGTCGAATCGCCTTTGAAAAGACTGTGACAAGCGAATTTGTTTTCGCGAACTCAGTACGCAGAATGCCTTTTGCTGTGGACTTGGCATTCCGAAGGTAAACAAACAACTGAACGTTTTGCTGGAAGAATGACATGACTAAAGGGTCCATGTGGCAGCCACTTAACACTTACAAAACTCCTCTTTCAAATGGTTACTGATCAATCCATGACGATGCGTGAGAACTGAAGCAATGTTTCATAAAATAGGGTCGTTCTTTTTTAATACCCCTGTATTATTGTTATACTGTTATATATTGCACTGGAAAAATTCAACTCAAGCAGTCAGGAATCTCCTACGAAATTTACTTCAATCTGTACCTAACATCATCTTTACTCTTTTTTTAATCTTCCTTTGTTTCTACCCCTGTAAATTATTTTCCAGATACGCCAAAACAGTGAAAAAATGCTAAAATGTAGCAAATGTGCAAAGTTTTAAATTTTGGCTTTTACTTGACTTATGATAAATAACAATAAAGCATGAATATATCTAACTGTACAAATCACGTGTCTATCACAAATGGTATTATGGTTTCAGCCCACTACACTGGCTGGTGCTGGCTATCCAAGTAGCTTGCAATTTGAGGAGTTTAGAAAAGGAATGAGATTAGTTCACACCTGAGTCACTGAAAAAAAAAGGCAAAAAATGTGAAGATAATCTTGTTCTAGCTTCGGTGAACCACCCCCTTTCAAATAAAATTTTCTCATAGCCTTGACTGGCTGTAAGGATGTTTTTACTGAAGCCCTTTTCTTTCTACAGTTTTCTTTGGTGACTGCAGTTCATTTTTAGCAAAATGTGACTTAGCCTTGCAATAGTTTTTCCATTTTCTTCAATTAGCCAAGATCCTAAATCTACATCAGATTTTCACAAAAACTATAGCTCTACCTGGCTTTGGCCAAGTAAAAGACAACACCAACTAAGGCAGTTTGAGGAGAGAAACTGTTCAAGTGATTGTAAAGTAGCTTTTTTTATGGAAGAGAAAAGGGAAAAAGCTGAGGCCCTTGATCTGCTTCAGATTTTCACAAAAACTAGAGCTCTGTCTGGCTTTGGCTGTGGAACTGGCCGTCCCACCTACCGCTGTCCTCAACTGGGAGGAGAGAAATTAATCTTACCAGTTGCGGAAGCAGGTCTGTCCTCCTGTGACCCTTGAGAGGAATCCACTGGTTGCTGATGATGTAATGAAATGATTTCCACCTTTCCATCTGCATGACTTTCCTTCAGGTGCTTTTCTGTATCAGACCTGATGATGGACAAAAAAAAAAAATGAAACAAAGCCTTGTCTAAACTGGATATGAGATGTGATCAACCTAACATATACTTGAGATTTCCTGCCATTGTTCAAGATTTTTACACCAATTTTTCAGCACGCAAACAGCTTGGTCTGGTTTCCGTCAATTTTAATATTTATAAATTACACTGAAAATTTCTATGGAACCTGAATGATATAAGAATATTAATGAAACTAATGAGTTTTAAAATCTTTAATTTTAATGAATGAGATAATGCCTGAGTTATCTCTCTGCGGTAAGTCATTTTTTAATGAGAATTCAACTTGCTCTGGTGATGTGTTTTCTAGTCAAAGAAGGACAATTGTTCTACTTGAGTTAAGAGGCAAAAATCCAATAAACAACATTACTTTTAACATACACCTGCACCATGTACTTGTATATGAATGTTTTCATGTGCCATACATGCTTTAATTCTCTAAAAGGCTAAAAAAAAAAAAAAATCATCTTGATGATTATGTTACACATATCTTGTCTGTCATTTGCTTGAAATATACCAATTTCATTTTGATAAACTAACACATTATATACTCACCGAGATTCACTTCGGAAGGGACAGTAGTTGCAGAGGTGTTGTTCAGGAATAAGGCCCTTGTCTAAACTGTCCCCACTGCATTGACCAGACAATGTGAAAGCAAATTTATGCTTTCTGTCTATCATCTTCACATCTTCTTTTGTATGTAACGATCTGAAGTGTTCCTTTGCGACACTTACAGATCTAAAGCAGACTTCGCATTTCGCACATCTATAAGGGAAGTCCTTCAAGCTCACTTTCTTCTTGTATTTATGTTTTAAATTTTTCATCTTAGAGTAGGTGGCCACAGTTTCTTTTTTTTGCGGTGCAATTGAATTCATAGATGTGGAGATTTCAGTCATCACTAGTGATGAAATCCCACCTTTTAGCACCGTAGAAGTCTCACCATGTTGTCCTATTTTGTCCATGGAAGTTCCGTGACTGAGTGTGCCGACATTATTAGAAGAGGTTACACATGTTTTTGGAATGCTGCATTTGCTAACTGATGTCACTGATCTGTTCTGTAAATAAGGATTTTGCATTGATTTTGTCTCCTCATTTTTTTTCTCCAGGCTTGGTTTCTGAATCTTCACTTTGCCAAAGGAATTTTCACCACTTGCTGCCATTTCAACCATTTTTCTTTTCAATGTTTCCTTTCCATGTTTCATCTTCTTATCATCATGATTGCTGGTTGTTGAAGAACTTCCAGATGATCTTCCTGCTCTTTTATCATGGGAAAGTGCATTAAGAGATGTTTTCTCCTGCTCACTTGTACTACATGAAGATGCAGCTTTTCCTGCATTTTGATTATCTAACCTTTGGCCACTCACTGTAGACTTGAACTCTCCTTTTCCTCTGTGAGAGAGCTCCATCTGCTTGCCATTGGAACAAAGTGCTGTGCTGTTTGCTTTGGGTGAAGGCTTTTCTTTAAAATGTTGTTCTTCAAAATGGGTCAGCCTTGATTCATCTTTTACTTCTGCCATGCCAAGAACTATGTTGCCTTGCTGTTTTACAGAAGTCTCTTTAACTTTCTCAGCTAAATTCTTATCAACAATAACTGTTAACTTCTTTGTGCTGCCAACAGTCTCAGGTTGTACCTCTGATATGGAATCTGGTATATTACTATCATCATCTGTAATTATAATTGCAGTGGGCTCTGCAAGTGACATATCATTGCCTTGAATCTTTTCAGTACTTTTGCTTTGAAGTTCATGTAGTTTCTTTTGATCTGTTCCATTAGATTTCCTTTGATCATTGGCAAGGTTGCTTCCAGATTGTGGCTTTGCTGGCTCTTCCTTTGTTGTCTTTTTGTTATCCTTCATTCCATTAGTTTTTCCATTATTGCTAGCTGGCCGGAAGAGCTCCCCCAGACTAATATCATCACGAAGTACATGAGGTTTCTCTCCACTGTGAATAAACCTCAGATGGTTTTGCAAGTGTTTTTCAAAACCATATGCAGCATGACAATAACCACAACTGTAATATGGATGATTTTCACGAATGTGCTTCTTCATAACAGTTTCATTCCACTCAAATCTAAAATCACACTTAGGATGAATGCATGCATACATTTTCTTTTTTGGTCTCTCTGTCTTGCTTTCTGCCAACTTAGAATTACTGCTGCTTTCCTTTAATACAATCTGTGGACCCCTTCCAGCATTTGGTGCACTGGGTGATGGCTTACTTTCATTTGTAACTCTTGCCACATTTGTTGTGTGATGATGTTTTGTTTCAGGGCTGCAAGCTGTTTCTGTTCCAGTCTGTCTTTTGATAGCATTATTCTCATTTACAGGCTCTAAGACCCAATGACTGTCTCCCTTTACAGAAGATACCTTCATTTTTTTATCACTTGTTGCTTTTTCCAGTACCTCTGCTCTGCTGCATTTGGATGAGTGTGTATCATCCAGACCTAAGAGAAACTGATTCCTTTTCAAAAACTTTGACCTCCATATCTCTGGCACTTTTTGATCCTGATGACCAGCGGTTAAACTTTCTTGAGAAGCCACTTCTTTACTGTTTCTATTTGTTTTATCTCCTAAAATGATCTTGTTTGAAGAATTTACTTTTTCATCAATCTTATTGTCTGTCACATCAATTTCATCTGAGCTCTCCAGCATGGATAAATCTGGCATTGTGTTGTCTGAAAATTTTTGTTTTCCACCTTTCTCCTGCTCTTCAGCAGAAGAGCCAGACAGTTGTCCTTCAAAATCTGGTAATTCTGTGACATCAGTATCCTGTATATTATCTGACTCTGTAAGGATCCACAGGCCAGATCCATAGGCTTTTGCAAGTTCATGTACAGTCATTTTTTCTGTGGAATCTTTCACTTCATTTTCCAAGGATTCCTGATGAGTCATAGCACTGTTGCCAGGGCTGGTTTCTGTTACTTTCTGTTGGGACTGTATATTTTCATTTCTCTCACCTTTGCCCACGTTCTGAATTTTGCACTGTAAATTGGCTAATTCCAAAGAACCTCTCTGCTTGTCTCTGAAATTTAAAGTGCCAGTTGAACAATCAGTTTCACAGCCTCTTGTGGAGTCTGAGTTACTTCCTTTCAGTTCCATGCATTCACATGCAGAATTCTCTAACTGCAGAGCTGCAGGTTTGTCATGACATACTGCTGGAGCAGGGAGGGCAGGTGATTTATCCTTGGCTTTCTTTACCTTCTTTTCTCTCTTGGTTTCATTTTCAGCCTTTGTTGGTTCATTCTGCTCCAATAGGGCTTCTGATTCAACAGTTAACTTCATTATTCTGGTTGGATTAGTACTTGTGATTTCTTCACTTTGTTCATCATTCTTGTGCATACTCCTCTCTGTGTCAGCTGTGGCTGAATTAAACTCTGATTTGGCATTTTCAGCTTCATTAGGCTGTTCTGATTTCAGATAACCTGCAGGCTCAAATACTGTATCAAACCGTTCATTAAATGGTGCACAGATGGTTTTAAAAGTTTCTGAATTGATGGTTTTGGACATGAGGGCTTGCAAAAACTCTTGTTTCCTAACAGCTCGGTGGATCACATCAGTTGGATTATAATTAGTTTTGTGATCTTCCTTATGATGTTTGGATATATCTTTGATTTGCTCTCCTTGGTAACCACATTGTCTGCAAATAACAACCCTCATATCAGCCAGACAGGAGAACAGATGACCATGTAATTGCTTGCGTGTCTTGAACTGATTTGTGCAATGTAAACAAACAAAACAATCACTCAGAACTTGATGGTATAAAGACTTCAATGGTAGATCCAACTCATTAGTCCCACAAATGTCAGTGAGTCTCACCAAAGATGGCAAGGCAGTTCCATTATCTAGCTCTGCAGACAGTTTGATTGCAGCTTCACTGTCCGAGGATGAGGATTTTGTCTCATTATAATGTACTTCTATGATATGGTTTACAAGATCTGGAGTTCCTTGAGCCATAAATGCACACTTAACACACTTCACTGACTGATCTTGCTTAGAATGTTTAAAAGCGCGAGTATGCTTCCTACTGATAATATGATTGTAAAATTCATCCTCACTGATGCTGCAATGATCACATTCATAGCACTGTAGCTGACATCCTTTGTCCTCATCTTTGTTGGCTCCTTGATCTCTTGCTGAATTATTGCTATGTTTCTCAGAGTCAACAGCATTTTCTAGAGCCTGCGTGGTAGTTTTAACAAGTGTGGTTTGAGAACTCAACTGTAACTCTGCATTATTACCATCAGCCTGATTACCTTCCAATGGTGTTGCAGGGTTATATCTGTTGGCCTGCACACCATTTGAAGCAATACTGTCTGTCACTTCTAGAAGACGTTTCTCTTTATCAACAAAGTGAGTCTGATTTTGAACCTCACAGTTTTCTGTCAATGACTCAGCAAGACTTGTAACTTCTGCCACTGTATCAACAGTCGTCATCATTGTCTCAACTTCACTGTTTTCTCTACTGGCTACACCAGATGCTGAGTGACAGCACTCAGATGGCATCTTTTTATCACTGCCTGTTACAGGAATAGCAGCTCTGTCCTGTGTTATCAGAGATGATGATTTCTTGGCAGAGGCAGTGTTGTTGGAAAGATGTGAAGTAGCTGTACAATCCTCAGCAGTGTTATGAATATCAGAATTTTGTAAAAGCATTTGCTCATTATATATTGCAGTTTTTTCAGAGCCCTGCAAGAAACATTCAGGTTTGTCTTTGGGAAATGCAGCACATATTTCTGACACACTACTCGTCCTGCAATCTCTGTAGGACATTTCAGCACTTGCTCCTGATGAAATGGGTGAAGATAAACTTATGCTATCAATTTCATTACTATTGCTTGATAATTCAATAGATTTATCTAAGTGCATAGAGACACTATTTTCCTCGGAAGATGGATCTGTTGTTTCTGTGATTAGATCACAACCATTGTCATGGATAGGCTCCTCTACCATTTTTTGCCTTGAATGCTCTCCATCATCTTCTATTTCAGAAAATTCTTCACAGCAAATTTTCTGAGATTCCCCGATCAGTGAAGAACTACACTCTTTTGGAGTCAATTCTATAATGTCCTGGCTTTTGGCCATATTCTTAGAGTCATCCTGAGATGCCTGAATGCCCCCATTCATATTTGAAGAGCTTGGTGAAACACATTCTGATCTGGCTGAAGGAATGGTGTTTTCTGCATTATCAGACAAAAGTGCCAATGTTGTGATATCAGCAGTAGATCTTAGAGTATCATTTATTGGAAATTTCTTCAACGCTGGACAAGTATCTGTGTTTCTGTCACTTTCCTTTACCATCATCCCATCCTCAGCTTTTGAAGTTGTAGGAATTGTAGGCATATGACCTCCAGCCATTGGGTTGCTATTGATATCCAGGTGGGATACTGTAGGAGGTTCATTGCAAACTGGCTGATTAACCTTTTGATCACGACATAGCAATTTTTCATTTATATTGTACATACGAGGACAAGTGTCATGATCTGTCTGCATATGTTTTTGCCAGGAGCTTGTGTCCAGGAAACAGCTCTCACAGTATTTGCACTGAATTACTTTTAGCAATGACTTCTGCAAATGCAACCTCAAATCTGGTGCTGATGCAAATACTGTATCACACACATTGCAGGCACATTGAAAATGAATGTCAGCTCCATCAGCAGCATCTATGTTGGTCACCAACATCTTGATAATACGGTCAATACTTTCATGTTTGAAGTGAGCTATTTTCTCTGAATTTTCCAATAAAGCACAAGAATAGGTTTTAGCTCTTTCGTTTCCTAAATGGCTCTCTAAATGCTGTAACAAACCATCCGTGGAATGGCTCTTCCACTGGCAATATCTGCATATGAACTGACTGCCATGAGGATGGAAAGTTTTCATGTGACTATCAAGATCTGCAGAGGTATGTGTAGTATATAAACATTTATCAAAGCCGCATTGAAAAAAAAATTTAGTGGCACCTTCAGAAGTATTTGCAGCAGCAGCACATTTCTCATTTGGTGTTTTCAATGCTGTTGACACATTTCTTTGTGATGACAAAGAAATCATATCCTCTTTCTCTACTTGATCTTTCTCTTGAGAATGTTTTATTGATCTATCTGTTAACATAAGTGAACCTTCATCATGTCCTGAATATTCAGCAGTTAATGGGGAAGATCTTTCTTCTTCAGGGTCATTTGTCTCCTTTTCTGAAGCAGATTCAAGAATACTGGTGTTTGCAACATTTTGCTTTTCAGAAGTCTTACAGTGATTAGACACTGAAACATGCCCATTTAATTCTGCAGGACTGCAAATGCTTGACACCGACTCTTTTAATTTGATATGATTATCACAGCTTGGAAAATCTTTGTCAGTGTGTTTGCTCACCTCTTGACTTTGAGTATTTGATGTATCATGTGTAACACATTCTCCACACTGCTGATAAGAAATAATGTTTTCCTGAACAGAGCTATTATTTGAGGAATTGTCTAGGAATAAGTCTTTGGCAACACATGATGCATCAGTGGCTTCAACACTGGCTTGATTATACTGATCTGATTCTGAAATCTCATGAGGAAGTACTTGCCTTTCTGACAGTTGAGTGGACAAAGTCATTTGAGCATGTGATGAAGAGACATGAGACTCTATGTTTATGGGGTTTGCTACTGACATGTCTTGGCTGGTACATGTACTATTACTGACAACAGCACTGATTTGGCTATTGTGGGCTGTGTCTGCAGGCTGGTTTTGAGACAGTACGACTTCTGTGGTCTCAGATGATCTACTCACCCTTTCTTGTGCTGATGACGAAACATCCAAGCATTGCTGTGACATGCTTGTAGTGATACTTGTAGCACTGACACCCACTGATGAGATCTGCTCAGAGCAGACAGGATCTGATATCTGACTTGGGGAAGGTTGTGTTTCTCTGGTGGAAATCTGGTTGGTGGAAGCAGTACCATTCACAGGCAACATGTTTTCCTCAGTTTGTGTGTGAGATGTAAGATAATTAGCAATGTGTTTAGGCATGGAATCATGAGACCTTTTAAAAATGTTGTCAATAATTGTCTTAATGTGCGGGCATTTCATAAAATTTTCCTCATTACTACACAAACTGGTTCTATCATGGGCATGTTCTTTCCAAATATGCCGCAAGAACAAACTACTATTATCTGTTTGCCACTTCATTTTGCATTTCAGGCATAAGAAATGACCCTTCACCACAAGCAAGTAGTGAAAATTATCATCAGCTGATTGTTTTCTGCACGTGTGCCCCGTCTGAGCATTCGGCTGCTGTGTGGATGGCTGTCCCTCTTCACACCCTACAACTGTTTGATGGACATCATGAGTCCCTTCCACATTATTGGACAGGCTTACATTTATAGCGCAAACATCTGAAGAAGTCACTGCAGTGTCTTCATTTTTAACCATTGCATACTTGGAGTTCACTATCATTGCAGGGTCATTTAATGTCACAGTCCTGCAAACTGCTCCCTCTCCACTGACAGGCCCACCTAATTGTGTGACACTAGGTATAAGTGTACCAGTAGCAGTTTGTCCACCAACTAACCTTTCCTCACCATTGGACACATTTGCCACTGAACACAAAGGTGCAATGGCCATAGATGTAGATGAGGCAACAAAAGATGTAACAGGAACTGATGTCTGTAAAATCCTCTGCCCTGAAATACATGTCTCATCACCATGATCTGCATCTCGCTGAATTATCATTGAAGACTTCTGATGATCAAAAGGATTGTTCAGTTGTACTCTTTGCATTCTTCTATTGAATTCTGGCCTCAATATTGTCGGGCGTCTATTTGGTGACATCAGGGCCCCTTGCCTTTGAGTTTTAGCCTGAGACAAAGATGATGAGTAATTTATACTATCGCGATGTGTGCTACTAAAATCTGACCTGTTCCTTTGATTTGTATGTGCTGGTGGAGGCACCAACCTCTGGGGTGGCACTACTGCTGGTGCTGAGGTTAAATCTGGTACCACAACAGGTATAAAATATGTTGTATTGGAATTCAGTACATTGCTCAGCTGGGCCCTGCTCTGATTAACAAGAGGCAAGGAAGCACTAACTTGTTGAGGAAAAATATTTGTGAGTGATGGAGCATTTAAAAAATTCATAAACCTGGAAATAAGACCAGGATCTACAGTGAAAGGTTTATAAAACTGTTTGCCACAATTCTTTGCCATTGTCATCAATTGATCTGCCTTTTCTGAAAGTTTATACTTCAGTGCATATTTCCTAAGTTGTTCAACTTCTGTGCTTATCATGTGAGGGGCTGCTTTGAGAAGTTTTTCAAGCAATGAAAAAGGCATCAAATGGCTCTCCAGATGTTTAAAGAATTTTGTTTTTTCCAGATGCACCTGGCATAAAGAACAAGTAAATAGCTGTGTTTGCAGGTTATAGGCAATGCCAGCTGTGATCTGATTAGTATCACCATATGTACCAGTGAATGGCCTGATGTGTGCAGGTACTGTTCTCGCAGGTAAGTTAGTGGGAACACTGATGAGGACTTGAAAATCCTGAATACTGCTGGTTTGACTGGTTGTAGGCATGGTCACTTGAGAAAGGTCTCTGGCTGGAGAAATAGGGACAGACTCTGGAATCGTAACTGTAGGAGCTCGGTTTCTGCAATGATGGGCCTGGAAATAAGCTTGGTCAGAGGTCTTTAATCCACAACGCTGACATGTCTGTTGGCCCAGGGCTTGCCAATCTGAACTGGTTGAGGGTGTCATTGCCATTGTGCCATGCTGCTCTTAAGACGCTTGTTTACAATATAGTCACTTTGCCAGATCTGATTAGAAACAACAAAATAAAAAAGAAAGATCAACATCATGGAATGGGTGAGACACATGTACAATGAATGATTATTAGTGAATATTACTTAGTGAAGATGGCTGGCCAAACAGTTCCAATTATCTTCAACAATGACATCTTTGTGAAAGGCTGCCAGACGAAATTCTCCATGATTGAGGATCTGAATCGCTCACAGATGTTTCACAGAGAAGCACCCCCCCCCCCCCACCCCCCAGAAGACATGATATCTATTAGGGCTATTTTTCTTTAAACCTGAAAAAAAGCAGTCCATATCATTTAGAAACGTAGAATGTTAAACATATTTGAGGCTGTGACAAAAGGTCATGGTTTGTTCGACAATGGATTACACATCACATCCTGACACCTTTTTTATTGCTCACAAAAACCTTGCAATGAGTATGTCATTGAACCACATTTCACAGACATGTTAGAGAGACCAAATGTCTTTGCTCGCAGAGAAAGAAATCAGACACAGTGAGGTGAGAATCGCGACCATTCTTCAGCTTTGCTTTGAAGACTGAACAAATTATTCCAAAGTCAGATAATATCAAAATATCAGATATTTGAAAAAGGTGATCTCTGATGATCTGAAACAAGAGCACCCGTGCTGTTCATCGATGTCTCCAAGAATTGGTTATGATTATGATTTTGGTAAGCTTTTCAACCTCCTGCCATGGTGGTTATCTCAGCTGACCAGGAAGCCATCAGTACCAGTTCATTCTCTGATCTTGAAAATACCTTTGAGATCTTGATCCCATGACCTTATTCTTTATCGCCTGAGATTGCACACATGATCTTAGTCATCACTTGCAATTCTTGAAACAAGTCTGAATCCGCTCCTAATTTGCTATCCAACTTCCACCCCCTTGATAACCCCATCAGAAAGATCACAGAGTAGCTCCTATGTTGCAATGCATTCACAGTTTATCTGGCACAAGCAGAAAATGATTTGATTCATCCTCTGCTGGGTACAAAGTCATATTGGCAAAGTGGAAAATATGGCAACTGGTTCCATTGTCAAAACTGACATGGCATTCCTCTGGATGATGGAAGTTTTCATCCAGATAATATGCTAAAAGTCAATGATGTCATCGAATCAAGATGTTTCGACAATGGAAGCGACATTTATAAAATGACCATTATTCTTTCTGATGAAACTGTCATCTCACGAATTCTGGTTTATGTTGGCAAGAACATCCTTCCAAATCAGCTAATCAATATCAACTGATGGTCACATATACACTTTTATTTTTAAATTGTGCTGCCTGCAGAGCTGAAAGTCACACTGAACGCTTAGTTATGCAAATAAAGCCAGCAGAAATCCTCACCATTGTGATAAGCTTCTTATCTTCAGACAGAATTCCATGGGATTGAATTTCTAAGATTTCTATAGACTTATGAGGCTGTCTCACCCCTCTTGCAACCTTAACCTGAATCCGTACCTCTGAATCCACTCCAAGCAATGTTCCTCAAAAAAATAAAGTTTGGGATAAACCTTACATTTCACTACTCTTTTGTAGAACCCTAAATATGAACTACTATCGGTTTAATTAAGGTGAATAAATAGCTGTGCTTGTAGAAGCCTTCAAAAAATGGTATCACTTTCATTATGTTCCTTAGTGATGTATGCCATTTTTGATGAGATCAGTGAAAACTTTCCTCTGAAGATACTTCATAAAATGGTTTCTCATAAAGGAGAGATCATGATAAGCCTGCAAGACACTGTCCAAACCAGAACAACGCCAGTGTCATCACACACGTCTTTGAGAATGAATCATGTTTTTTTTAAGACACCTAATAACATGTGGAGAGGTGGAGGAGTGACATGGCTAATTGACACATCCTAGACATGGTTTTCTGATAACATATGATGCTTTGATACAAACTGCTTTTTGCCCTTGCTCTTCTTTAAAAAAATGCTCATTATCTTCCCTTGTTATGTTTTGTCCTTGCACATTCTTGTTTTTACTTTTGCATTTTGTCTTTGGTTTTTAAACCATTTGCTCCAGCAAGCCCGTAGGCATTGATTAATCACTGACTAATCAGAAAACTAGTATACTCACAATAAAAAGGGGATGGTACTTAAGAGGAGAGGCGGGTCCTGAAATCGAGATTTTGGCTGAAAATATGAAATCTCCGATTTTTTTTTTTTCTTTAAGCTAAACCATTTTATTTCAAGATTTTACTGTTTATATGGTCAAAACTAGCCTATTTCATGTGTAAACTGAGCTTT
>JBCEWB010157564.1:0-10531 GCA_039654565.1 Peronia peronii
CTATCTATCTATCTATCTATCTATCTATCTATCTATCTATCTATCTATCTGTCTGTCTGTCTGTCTGTCGGTCGGTCGGTCGGTCGGTCTGTCTGTTTGTCTGTCTGTCTGTCTACTGATGCTCGAATACTGTCAACGTTCAAAGTATGCTGCTTATGATTAGCGAGCTACTGTAGTTATTTGAATCAGGTAAGAGTCTCAACTTAAAATAAATGATGGAATAGAATAATAGAATTTATATTTAAGTGACAACATAACAGATCTAGTGCCATATTATTACATTGATATATTGTATTTATTTTGTTTATAACTGTACATGACAATCTTCAAAAGAAGTGAAGGTATTTATAAATGGTTTTACAGCAGTAGGTGTCTGAAAGCATGAGAATAGAATAAAACATTGTATTGCAGGAAAGAACTAGTAGTGATAAAAACAAACAAACAAACAAACAAATAAACAAAAAAGAGGAAGATATGACGATTACATGAATAAAGTGAATGGACTCTTTCGTAACCTCAGTGTGATTGATCATGAGGTGATAATCAATGTTTCAGTCGTTTTACTTTGTGAGTTGTCATATTGTAAAGACACCCGGCTCCGTGTACATTGTGGAATACATTGTGGTATGAACAATTCAGTCAGTCGTTATTCTGCAATTTGTGACGAGCAATGATGTCAACCCACAGATGCATATTCTTGATTGAAAAGACAAGCTGTATCGTCTCTTTGTTTTCAATGTAATTTCAGTTACCACGTCGCCGGATTTCTTGCCTTATGGAGATTGCAAACGAATCCATTGATAGCATGAAAGCAGATAGTGATAAGTAACCCCACGTGTGACAGAGATCACTGCATCAATGGGAGCTGGATTGAACAATAACGTTATATAACAAGATAATTTATCATGGAAATATAACACTGTATGTTATGATCATAAATGTTACAAAAACGTCTATCAAATTGAAAGGTATTAAAGAGTACATTAATAACATACCTTGGAACTAATCGAAAATAATACAGTAATGTTCGTCAAATTGGTAAGTATTGAAGAGTACAGATATTGTAATAAATAGATTAAATAGATTTTGGATGGAATGATACCATTCAGTGGCACAATCATGAACATTACAGAAATTTCTGTCAAATAGAAGAAGATTAAAAGGAATGTAAATTTTGTAAAAGATGATTTTAGATGAAATTATAATTTATTGTTATCTCTATCAAGGAGAAAGAAGAATTAATAGCACTGACACCTAATTGGATCTATTGATCTCACGTCAAGGATGTAAACCTGAAACATCATATAGACACTTGTGTCAAAGAAAGGAATTGTATTGAACAGCCCGGGTACCATAACAAAGTAATTAGGATGAAATGATACGAATTTTTAAAAAAATATATTTTTCTTTGTCGCCTCAAGGAAGTGTTATGCCGGCTTAAAAAAATGGCATTTGTTTACTTTTCAGCTAATAAAATCTCTCCATTTAACCAATTACCGGTTCACAGTCGATGTCCTAAAACTTAAGGGCTTTATATAAGACGAAATAACGATTGTTCACCCCCAAATATAATAGACACATCTATCAGTAAATAAAAGATCAAATGTTAAGGATATTGAAGCAAAAAGGTCCATGTACAAAAATTGCCTATTTTGGTATTTAACGTCAAAATTCACAAATGTTAAAATTAAAAAAAAAAATAGCGTCATGGTAACAAAGTGAAATGAATCAAGGTTTCTGGAATTTAACCTCAACATCCCAGACATTCCTATCAGTTTTTATTTTACGTTCTCTTCCTTTACTCAGCTTTTTTTTTTTCAATCAGAAAGCTGTGGTTAAGAGGAGAGAAAAATTCAATACTACCCACATCTATTTATATGTACTGATTCCATGCTACGGAAGTTAAGTCCAAAACATAATTTTCTCACTGATAAAATAAGTGACGAAAAAGAAGATGCAATAAAAAAATGACACGAATGTCGGGGGCTTCATTTACATGAAATCAAAGCACTGTGATTGTTAACTGTAAACATTACAGTAACTTCAAAAAGAGAAACTTTTAATGGTTACATCTAAGACGATGATTAAAACAAAATGTTGACATATTATGACTGTCAGCCTTAAACATTACAGGAAAGTCTCAAAGAAAGTGTTTGTTTTGTCTGTGTCACACCAGCACCAACATAGCACGACCATATGAAGTTGTTAAAGGAAAAACTCATGATGACCATTTCAGAAATTTTAGAAGATCAGACATTAATATTGTAATATTTCAAAACATTTTGGTGAAATCATCATACTTTTTTATGTATGGTGAAAATTTCTACGCCACAACTCACAACAGATTTTCCAGACATAGTAATCAACAGTAAATCATACAAAGGAGGCAAACTTCAACTTCTCAAAAATGTCAAAATGTGACATCACGAGTTTTTCCATCGAGCCCTTCATATATTGTGGCTGGCGCAGTTGAAGAAGATTGCGAGTTAAAAGATGGACCTATACCAAAGGCTGTCTTAACATTGCACACTCAATGATTGTGAAGTGAAGCCATGAAAAAAAGAATCTGTGTAAGCACGCGGTTTGCCGTGTGGTCAATCGCACTAAATACCTTCATCTTGATGGTTAAGATGCTAGAATACAGGCCTGCTTGGTATAAGAAGCGCAGTATAATTTGTGGCCTGGTTTGCAAAGAAAAAAAGGTTTGGACTTCGTAACAAGGTGACAAAACTATATTGAGAGCCCAGAGGAAGAGCCCAACATGCTTGAATATCTTCATCAAATTCAGCTTAATAAATTCATCATGTTAATCATTCCTTGATTCTAACATATTGAGTTGTTTGGTACTGATAGTCTATGTCCTTCAGTTTAAGACATTTCTACATAATGAAACTGATAATACGTCTTATAATAATTAACCATAAACATCATGAAGGGAGGCTTTGTCGTAGAAATGAAAGTGAAATGTTGAAGACATTGACTAGCAAGATTGTTAAAAGATGAAAAAAGATAAACTACAACTACTACAGCTGCCCACTGTAAGGGTAACACCGATCTCTATCAAAGCAAGAATGACCAGTAACATTGTATAAAAATATTTAGTTGTAATCTCCACTTTTCTGTTTCCAGCGAGCTGAGCCAGCTTTGCCAAGTAAAAAGATATGATACACGATTGCAGTGACTGAAACAAATCACTTTTAACTCCTGCTTTTGAAACGAATGGGTAATTCAAACAAAAGAGGCATTTAAAAAAATGATGAAAAAATAATCAATACGGGAAATAAAATATTAAAGAAGAAACCTGCTAGAATTTTCTATTGTGCATGCTTCAAAGAACAGGCGAAAAACGATTTTCTCCTTCTTTACAATACTTATAATATTATGCCACTTGTACTAGGCAAAGCGAAGGAATGTAGCTGATGGTAAAAATGAATCATTATGGCATGTATAATGTCAAGAAACAGCAGTATTTCTCGAGTCTGTTTTGTTCTGACGCTCCCCGGGATACAGTATTTGTCTATGTATGTGACTTTCAATATCTGATATAATCTGTGCTCTGTGTCTCATCGACAGAGTTCACACAATATTCCGGGAAATTCCATCGAGCCATAACCTTGGTCTTGCCTCAGCCGTACGCTTGCCTCACTTTTTAGTTCGACCCTGTTAGGGTGGATAGGAAATTTATGACTAAAACTCTTCGCTGTGAGCGACAGACTCATAACCTATTGAACCTAGATGATCTCCAAATTATAATGGTAGTGAGCAGTGTTAATGATTTAATAACGCAGGAAAACGTCTGGCGTGCTTTTCCGCCTTGGGGTTTTCTCGAAGACGTGTGTTCTACTGTTGGAGAAAGAACTTCGTTTTGATGACAAACAAATCTTATCATATCTTAGGGAGATTTTTTACAAATCGCCTTTCCTTTTACAGTTTTGTCACAAAATATATTCCGGCATTTTGCAAAAAAAAAAAAAAAACAAAAAAACATCTCAGGACCATCGATGTCCCGCATTATCTAAACCTCAACCCAAAGATATTGATGTTTCAACAAACCTGTTGTTAGATCAGCTGCCGACAACAAAGGTTTCTACAAGTCATAATTTTTAACATTATTTAACATGAAAGCCAATGGTCTTTACAATAACTGGAGAAACAACAGCGTGGCATCAAGAATCAAATGACATAAAAATATCTGATGTACAGTTCAGCTGCTTATATCAGATGCTAAAAGTAATACTAAAAATGTCGATAACATTTAACAAGGCAGTAATTGTAAAGGAATATTTATCACTTCATTAGAACACACATCTATATCGGAAATGTCCAGAGTTTCTTGTGCCAAAAGGGAAAAGAAACAATAAATTGCAATAAAACACGTTTTAAGAAACATTTTATGAGAAGCATAAAACTTGCACATTAAAACTGGTAAAATATGTAATACTTTGATGTTATCATGATTATAGTCAAGAAAAGAAAACAACATAATAATTTTATCTGTACACGGATATCAGTAAGGGAGAAGCCTAGTATGGTATTCCCTGATCACAGAAGTCAAACGATGACGGGCTTCACTAGTGCTTAATCAGATGACTCTTTAAGTAAAATACGTGATGTAGACCTCATGGGTAAATGGATCTCTAAAGCCTTGGTTGGCAACTCATCTAGGAGATAGAAATTCCTAACGACTGAAGAGGGATGGGCTCCATCTGGCCATCCACCCAAAGGCACAGTGCATGACTTGTGTCTGACAAAGGGAAGTAATAGGACTGGTCACAAAGATCTTCCATTAAAATATCCATTTTATTGTCGCTTCAGAGAGAATTCATTAGATGAGATAACTTAGTCTATTGTCCATACCAATCTCTGCCCTGCTTGTTTATTGTCATTCACTGACAGATGTTTCTAAATCAAACATTATAATTTATTATTTCCATTATGTAGGGTAAACGTCTAACTGAAATAGGCATCTTAGAAAAATTCAGGGCATTCTATTCATATGTCCTAGTTCATATAATGTTTGTTTTCATGTTCACTAGTACAAACCCATTATATTTTATCATTTGGAATAGGTAACTGAGAAAATCCATAATATAAGGTACGTCAGTCTATATATATCAGTCCAGTCAAGTCTCTGCAATTTGTTTGTTATTGCTAGTAGACACGTATTTCCAGGGAAATTCCATTATAATCTGCCAGTTCCACTTGCTGAAGTAAAACTATTTCAAATTGTTTATTTCTGTTCACTAACTGTGTGTTTCAATCCAAACTCGTTACAATTTATGTTCCATTATTTGTGGTTGAAGTATGAGACTCTCTGACTGCTATATAACTCACACTGGCCTCAGAGCCTGAGACGTCGCCTGTCCCCGCCACTTCGGCGTAAGGTGGTGGTGGTGACATAAAGTCCTCGTGGTTGGTCACTATGCTTAGGTAAGAAGGTGGGTGGACAGGGGGAACCCCCGCTGCAGAATTTGTAGCCCCGTCGCCGACGGAATATCCCGGTAAATCATAGTCGAATGGAGGATTCGATCTTGGGTCAGAAGTCGCTGTAGCCGAAGCCCCAGATCTTTTACTGGTCTCACGGTCTTGCTCCAATGTTGCAGGATTCAGAACATATCCCGTGGCCTGGTTTTCAGTTTGAGGGGGGCTGGAGGTACTGGCCGCCTGTGCTTCTGTGGGAACGTTCTCGGAGACGTTTCCTGAGCGACAACATCCAAAGTGTTTCTGCAACTTCTTGTGGCACCAGCTGTCTTGGAATTTCATCCACAGCCAAGGCGTTCCTAAGAACAGGGTAATAGGAATAAAAAGATAGTTGACACAGAGGGCCATATAGTAGTGGTTCCCCAGTCGACAGTTGGTGTACTCGCACTTATCCACAGCGTATTCGCCATAACTCCATACAGCAAACCAGCCGAAAAGAATAGCTAAAAAATTAAACAAGAAACCAGTGCGCGTTTGTTCAATAGTCTGTTCCGTCAGGTTGCAGAGGTGGTTGGGACCAACGATGAATAGGGCGTGGACGATGAGACTGAGAATCAACATAGCTCTTGTAGCATGCAGATATGATTTCACATGACCCATTTCAATAGAGTTGCAATCATCAGGGGTTTTGTCTCCAGTGTTGCTGGTGTTCTTAAAACAAATACTCCACAAGCCCGAGCGACCTTCATCGTACAGCAGCCACTGGTCACTCACCATGGAAATAAAGAGGCAGACACCGAGGGCAAAATTTCCCAGCACGCCGATACATCGCCCA
Source organism: Peronia peronii (assembly GCA_039654565.1). Lineage (NCBI taxonomy): Eukaryota > Metazoa > Mollusca > Gastropoda > Systellommatophora > Onchidiidae > Peronia > Peronia peronii. The sequence continues at coordinate 6,257 of JBCEWB010157564.1, forward strand.
TATCCAACCAGCGGAGGTATCTCCATTGTGGGAGGATCGAAAGAAAGAGGGATAAATGAAAGAAAAGGAGGAAGACGGGAGAATGGATAGGACAAATAAGGATAAATGGGATGGTGAGAAATGCAGTGTATGGGAAATACAGGACTGACAGATGGAGGAGGAAGAGGGGGAATAAGACAGAAAGAATTACAGAAAAGAAAAGACGAAGAAAGAACAACAATTTGCAAGTAATGAAGGAAGGACCAAAGAAGGAATGAGGGATTAATGAAGGATTGAAGATGTTGAGGCGAAATGCAGAGGGATAAAAAGAGATCAGAAAGAAGAGAGGAAAAAAGTTAAGGAGAAGAAAAATAGGAAGAAAAAAAGAAAGCAAGGAAATTACAGCGGGAGACCGAAACGTAGAAAATAAAGATGGGAGAAAAAAAATCCCCCCACAATGTCCTCTAGCAATCGTCTCCAACAATGTCCTTAAGCAATGTCCTTCACACAACACAATTCTTCAACAATGTCCTCTACACAATAATGTCCCACAACAATGTCCCCTGCACAATAATGTCCTCTAACTCTGTCCTCCAACTCTATCCCCCAACAAGATTCTCTGTACAAGCGACAGGGGGAAGGTAGCTGGTCTTGAGTTAGCGCAGTTCGAACATAATTTCTTAGGACGACAGAAGATCTTAAGAACAGAGCATTCCTGTATAGTCTATCCATCTCCTGATACAGTCTAAGTAGAAGAACGCAGATAGAGCGGAGATCTGTAGCGGTTTTGAGAGCCAGTGTAGCTTCGATTAAGTGCAGATTGAGATAATCGTTAATTCAGGCCGTATCTGAAATGATAAAATCTACAATAAATTACACTGAACGTAAACAAAGCTGCAGGTATCTCAGAAAAGCAGGAACAAGATAAGGAAGGAAGCAATGAGAGAAACAAAGAAGGAAGAAACGAGAGAGGGATGGGAGTTCAAAAGCATTGAGAAAAGGATTGAGAGAAAAAATAAGAATAAAAGAACTGAAGATGGATCGAAGGAAAAGTGAAGGATGGAGAGAAGAAATAATGAACAGAAGAAGCACTGTAAGGAAGATATCCCGTCTGTCATTCCTAAATGGATGAAGAGAATTCAAGGTGCCTGCGTTCATGATACATTAAAGTCGGACTAGAATTCGAACGAATCCAAACCTAACAGTGCGGTGTTTAGTTAGATCTATGGAAAAGACATGGAGAATTGCTGTAACACACAAGACCTAATTGCGAACAAAAGAATAATCCATTTGTGCCATCATGGATTGTCCTGGAGATTCGCTGGACTAACCACATACCAGCTTATCATAGTTTTGTTTGGCGTTCAGCTCCTAAAATTGGTCTATCTCAGCCGTTTTGGCACTATGTCGGTCTGCGGCAATAGTCGCAATTCAGTTCTGAAATGCAAAATCTCATCCATCACTACATACCTATGAGGATGCAACTTTAGAAAACGTACAAAAAAAACAACAAAAAACCCCAAAAACTATCCCCAAAGCCTTTATTGTGTTTAACAGATTGGTTCCGACCAACCGAACGGCTGGAAATCCCGGCGTCTATTTTTAGCAGTGGATACAAATACTTCAAACTGTTCACTGCCACTGACAGAAAAAAAAATGCACGGAACCGGTGACAATTGTCGTCGGATCTCGTGGTGGAGCAATAACGCACATAATAAATAAGTGTTCTATTTTCAGCAGGGGTTACAAACGCTCCGTCTGGAATGTCCAGGTCTGTTGCTTAGTGGAATATGACCTATTAATATCAGAGAGTGGAAGGAGAAACCTCTCGCGGAGATCCAAGCCCCGGCACACAACAACTGTGGGAATTGGAGGTGACTAGCATAGGGGGTGGAGGTTGGGGGGGTGGGGGGGTGGGGTCCAACGACTCAACTGGCGTTAAGAGCACAACCTTCCTTTCAGCTGGAGCAGTGGATTTTTTGGTTGGTTGTTTGTTTTTAGACTGCGTTACGTTCTACATACGTTTTTCAACCACCTGGAGGCGGTTATGACGTTTAGACTGCGACTTTTTCTTTTTTCATCAGATGTCATAATCTAAGAAGAGTCACATAGATCTCTGTATCGGTTAAGACCTTTCATTATTAAGTTTGGCCAGCACTCGGCGTATTTCTATTCATCCTAGTGTTTCTTGTGGTGTCTGGTTCTGCTAACATACGCACGGTGTGGTGGGCTATGTATCGTGTGTATTATTATGTGTGTGTATATGTGTGTATGTCTGCATATTGTGTGCCCACGGTCAGAAATGACCTTAAAAGATTGAAAGGTGATGGTGTATACACTAAGAGAAACTATTATTAGAACACAAACTTTGTTGATAAAATAAACTATTTCACTGCCCACAGGATGATAGGAGGGAGCTTTGAATGTGAATAATTGTTACAGAACAGTCATAGTTAGACAAGTCTTTGCACCAAAATTAAGAGCACGATTTTCTCTTTCCTCTGACACCAATAAGCCCATACAGCAAAATATTTAAAATATTAATTTGACATCAGACATTTTTTAACCAGCTGTTTGACAAACAGTCATGCTCATGAGAGGTTTGCCTAAGTATTTGTTTGCATTTAGAGGACAAAAAACAAAACAAAACAAAACAAAACAAAAATAAAGAAAAAAAAAAATAAACAATCAAACAAAAAAGGGGATGGGGAAGAATTTCATGTCACCGTGTAACATCAGACTTAGTTTGTGTTTTATTTTCATATGTGTTCAAACATTTACTGAATTTCAACTTTGTAAACAATGTTTTTAGAACACTGTAGTAAATGACTCAAAGTTTAAATGTAGCTATGACGCTGAAGGCAGTTTGACAAGAAATGACCAAGGCAATTGTCGTATGAGACTGGCGAAGTAATCTCTTAGTAACCGTTGTAAGGGATATTCGACTCAATTTTGTCTGAAGTCAAGGTTAACATTTGGTTTTAAACATTGCTCAGCGTATTCGGAAGGTTTCTGTACATAATCACTATCACGCAGTCTCATTTCTTATCTCCTTTTTTGCAGTGAGTTAAAAGACTTCTATCCTTTAAAATCCCAAAATAGATATTGATAATTTTCACAGTATGGATACTACTGTGTTTGAAACGAAACTTCTTGCATGTATCTGACATCGTTCACTTGTAAATATAATGGAAAAATAATGGAATTTGAGAGAAAAAAAATACAAACGTAGAATAGCCCATTTGTTCCATCGACGACCCATATTATTTTCACGCAAATGTGTCTGGGTTTTAGTACTGCACTGAGTATGATACTAATGTCCCAAGGAATGTGACAAAATATGAATAAACTGTGGAATACTAACAAACTGCTCTAGTACATTCAAACTCAACATTATGGTGTGACACTGTTGTTTATTTCTTACCTGGACAGTCCATATCGCTAGAGACTAGTTCTGTATCAGCATGTTCATTTCATTGGCAAATATATTCCTTCATAAAATAACAACAAACCAGCCCAGAATGTATTCTAACAATATATCCCTATATTTCCTAAGAAAACTGTTCATGGCCCATATAAGCTTTCGAAATGGAAACACTGTTATCTGTATCGCGAGTTCACTTCGTCGACAAAATGTTCATATATAATACACATACACGAACACCTTAGATCCACATACGGAAACACTGTCGTCTTTGTTGTTCTTTAACTGGCGGCTGTTTCTTTACCATACGTTTTTTTCATATCATCATAATTATAATCATACATCCAAACTTATGTAAGTACCAGAATAGCCTACTTCTTAAAACACTGTCATCTTGTCTCATGAAACCTAAATTACTCATGACTGTTGCTATATCATTTATTTTGTGCTTTGTTACTGAGATAATCATTTATATACTTACAGATAACCTGTTCTGTTCGATCTAAAACTTGACACCGAAAAGAAAAACTGTACTGCTGCCTTTGACCTTGAAGGCTAGGGATACTGACCTTTCATAACACGGCATTTCGCAAGGTTCAGTGTCAGTCTGCTGTCCACTTTCTACCCGAGGGTTTCATGGTCAGGGTGTGTGCTAAGCCTAGCGTGTCATTCCGTGTCCACGCACCCAACTCAAGCCAATCGATAGTCGTACCAGTGACCATGACTAAGCATGGACTGCCTTTGTTAGCATACTTTGAGAAAACAGCTTGTCACTGAAAATGCTGTCTCAGAATAGAAGTATCTATCTATCTATCTATCTATCTATCTATCTATCTATCTATCTATCTATCTATCTATCTATCTATCTATCT
>JBCEWB010157574.1:0-10531 GCA_039654565.1 Peronia peronii
TGAGACCTGAGTAAAATCAGGTAAAATCATCTAGAGAAATCAGAAGGTGTCACTATCCCATAGGGATTACGTCTAAGAGAGATATGCTGGGACTTCAGCTACAAATTTGACACAGATTCCCCACTAGAGGGCGTTTTCATAATGGGCGTGGCCAGTCAGACCCCACCCCTATCATGAGAATGACCTCTGGTGGCGAATCTGTGTCTGTAGCTGAAGTCCCTTGTTTGTCTATCCATCTTTGCTCTCCAGTGTCCAGCAGTAGAATGAGCAGATTCTTGTTATGTGTACTTATATATAGATGGATTTATTGATTTCCTCTTCAGTGTCCAACAGTGGAATGAGCAGCTCTTTATCATGTCACATCCTTTTATCCTCTTTTATGGTGATGTCATTTAAATTGATCATGAGAAATGCTTCTAGCTACATGATTTTTAGAATCACATGTATGCTATGAAGCATTTCAAATCATGCAATTTATTTATTCTCTCAAAAATGTACATGATTATTTTTTTCCTGAAATACAACACATTTACATAGTACAATATACTAAACATAAATTATGTACTAAACATAAATTTTATTACAAACACAGTGCAGATTACATTTAAGGTATTCAGTGAAACATTAAATATTTTTGGGGGAGGGGTATATTCTCTTTTTATCATTAAATCATGGGCTCACTGTCTTCATTTGTTGTTGTATCATCCTCCTCCCCCTCAACCTCCTCAAAAATCTCTGGCCAAATGTATCTCAATATTAGGGCATCATAAAATTCTATCAGAGGAGCCATGTGTGGATGGATAAGAACTAAATCAGAGTCAATAAGGAATTTCACCTTGATACATCTTTCAATGTATTTCATACTGAATACCTTGTTCATTAGCTCCTTGTACATGTACTTATTTGAGCAGTCTAGCACTGCTTTGTTCATCAGAGCCTCCCTGTCCAATGTTGTAGGCCATTCATGAAAGAAATGGTATTTAAATTTGCATAATTCTTCATTTCCACTGCAACCAATGACAGTATCCAGCATTATTCTCTTCAAATATATGCACCATTGACAGGGATCAGGAAATCCTGTCATCTCTGAGAGGTTGTTCACCAAATTTCTGTACTTTGTTTTCTCATTTCTGAGAAGATCCACTATCTTCTTTTTCTCACAGTTCTCAGTAATAATTTCTTCAACAGTCATCCCATCTTTCTTCCAGTTAGGGTTTTCAGGAAATTTGTTCTCATGTTTGTCTATCATTTTGTCCATTTCCCTCTCCACATCTAGGTAAAAATCTTTTTCATTTTTCTGTTTTCCTTTCTTTGAATCTTCTGTTTTACCCCTCTTCTCTGTATATCTCTTCTTACATTTGTAACAGCTTTGATCTTTCAAATTCAGGTTGGGTTGAATGCAATTGCAGCTAGGCACCCAAGAATAAATCACCTCATCCTCATCTTCCTCTTCCTTAGCCTTGTTTATCTTGCTCATTAATCTTGAACCCAGTATCAAGTTCAAATCTATGTCCTGAGGTTGAACAAATTCGTCTACAAGTTCTGATCCTATCTCTGGTAATGGAAAGATGCCATTTGGCAATTTGAGAGGACAGTAATGATCAAATATGATTTTTTCAGCTGCATCACACATTTTGATCATGTGTGGTTGTTCCAGAATTAACTGATTATTAAGTTCATGGAGGCTGTACATTACAGTTGTGGCTGTCATTGTTTCTATTATGTCATTTAATATTTTAGAATAAGTCTTTTTGTCCATCATTTGCCTATGGTCCCAATTAATTTTCAAGGGTTTTCCAACCTGTCTTCTGCTCATGCATATCCATTCTATACCAGAGCACAGGAGAAAAGTGTCTTGTCTTTGTTTTATGTGCATGCTCCTGTTGAGGTCACTCTCAGCTATGCACACATCACAAATCAAATATTTTCTGTGTTCAACTTTTTCACTGTAGTTGAATTTGTCACATAAATAGTCTACTCTGGGATGGATGGTGCAAAGTCTTTGCTGTCCCAAGCTGCTGAAAAGTTCCAACCCATTGTTTCCTCCCACCTTGGGATCCATTATTGATTTTTTCTGTCTCACTCTTGACACAAGACCAGGCATCTAGCTTATCATCAGGCAAATGTGACTGCTCCTTTTCAATTTTCCACCTTTATATAGGATTCTGAAGCTGTGTGTAGGCTAGGCTTGAACACACTCCCCATCTGGCCTTGATTAAATTTTCCACTTGATTTAGTTTTCAATTTGGATAATTCTCAATGCATTTTATCACATCAGTGAAAAGGATCTGAAAAAGTGACATCAGGTTTTTCAACACCATTGACATATTGATTTTGTGTCATAGTCTTTTTAATTGCTATTCATCTGTGGGGAAATGAATTTTGATTGGATATTTACTTCAACCCCTCTTGTACATTAAGGGCCTGAAAATAGTATTTCAATTATAATTTAAGTTATTATTCTGACACTCAGCAGAGTTAATTTTGTACCAAGACAAAATGAAACCTTATCAAATGGAAGAGTGTTTCTATTTTTTGACTATTATTTTCAACCCTTGTTATGAAATGCTGCATCAAATGGTCATAACTCAGGGATGTTGTGTTGTATTTTTTGGGGACAGAGCAATAACACCACCACCTGATTACAGACCTGAATTGGTTAGAATTGTATTCTTCTCTGACAAGATTCAGTACAAGTTTCACAATTCAATTCATGTCCAAAATATTAAGAACACAGTTGAATACATATATTACATCATGAGAACTCTTAATATCAAATGGATGAACAGAGTTTTGTCCTTTGTTCAGCCCCCCCCTATCTTTTGCAATGCTGTGCAAATTGAAAATTAAATTTGGCGATAAGGAAAGCATTCTAAGAAGGTTTTTAACTCCTGACAGGACTATTTTGCAGGAAATGTGTCTGAAAGGAAGAGTCATGGATGGGAATGAATATGCTAATTATTGCAAAAATTTGATTATAACAAAAAACAGTTTGTTTGGGGAAATAAGAAAATGTGAAGGGAAAAATTGCCAGAAATGTGCATACAGGGAAACAATATACATGCATGACTATTTCTGTTTTGGCATATATTCAAGGAGACTAAATTTCTATACACTGGCTCATTTCTTGGCAGCAGAGTCCATATTATTTGACAGACATCACTGGGAGGAAATAATTCCTGATTGTTATTTCTGCCAGATTGAAAAGTTTGAAATTATAGTGTGGAGAAATCAATGGATTAATAATGTGGATCTGTTCATTTTCATGGATGATCAGTTGGCATCACTCATCAAAGATAAATTTTGGGCACCACAAAGGCACACACTCATGAATGATATAGATGATTATTGCCCTTCACTGAGCAGATTCAGATACAGGTTTTGTGAGTGGATGGCGGGAACACATTTTCAAAAGAGATTTCCCTTAAGAGTCAAATCTCTCAAACAGTTGGCTGAGCTTCAATTAACAATGAATATGTTCATTAAAAGAATGGAATTGTTTGATCATGAGGTGAGGAGAGCAGGCATATGCACAGCCAGCATTGAAAACAATGATGAATACAAGTCATCCCTCAGGGATCTGATCATAGGAATGGGAAATCTGTTTGAACAATCAAAGAAGACATTCACCTGTCATATTAAAGGAGAACAATACATCCAGTTTAATGCATCAAGAATGGAGGAATCTTTTCAAAGGATCAGAACAAAAGCAACCATTGCACCCTTTCAGGCTCACCATACAGTGGCAAAAATAACTGACAGCTTCAGGCAATTTGGAGCTGATCTGACCCTCCAATACTGGTCATTGTCTCCTAATGTTTAGTCAATTATGTTAATAATGTGACTGATCAATGAAGCTACTGTATAAAAAGCAGATCATAAACACAGTTTCTTCATCATTCTCAACCCAGAGATATCACCAGAGTACAGCTTTAAGGGAGCAGCATAAACAGTGAAGAAAAAATGGCACAGGCTGAAATAGATGACAGAACCATTGTGCTTTCAAAGCACACCTCTGTTATGGTTACCAATACTGCTCAAGTAGAGTTTACCATAACACCATCCAAGGAGTTCATGGCTAAAACTTTTGTCTGTCTGAGTTCTCCAGCTTGGGTCAGCTTGATTAACAGTGCTAGGCCTAAAATTAACAGACTCTTAAATGAAGGTCAGGAGGAAACTTGGATGTATCACCCTAACAGTAAGTTTGTATGTGTCACTATCAACAAACAGGTGTTCCTCCAAACTTACAATAGGAAGGGTAATTTAATGAAAGATCAGTGTCTTTCTCAGTGAAGAAGAGTGGACCAATCTGGATGACAGTGTAGAAACTATTAATAACTATTTGGATGAAATTTGGACCAAGAAGTCTAAAATTAACCATGCCAAAGGGTTGCAAACTGTGTTCAAGTGGAAATTTGAGACAGAAGAAGGTAAGAAAAATTCTGGACATGTTTTCTATTTTGATAAGGAGACTGCAACACATGCTGCTAATAACTATGCCCTGAGTTCAGTAGAAACATTGGGTGAACTGAAGCTGGAAAAACACCTGCAAAAGGCTTTGGATCCTGTGAAATTTATGACAGTTGTGTATTACACTGTTTTATACAGAACAGTGAAGAGGTTCATGGCTGGAAATGTGGAATGTGACTGCAGTGATCCACCTCCTGCTCACATACCAACCACAGAGGAAATCAGGAAATTTGTGTTAGATTTCTATGATGTAATACATGATGTGGCAAATGATGACCTCATAATAGATGTGTTCAATAGATGCTGGAAAAGAATGAAGCTTGCTCTCACTGATGCTTCAACACATTTGGCTAACATTCACAGTTTGTTTGACACTTTACCAAAAGAAGAATTGTTAGCTGATAAGATCAGTCTCCTGGGTTCTATTATTAATGCTGATTCACAATGCATCATTGTAACTGATGTCTGTAAAGAAGTAAACTTGGATGAAAAGATTTATTTGTACATGGGTACTAATGATTATAGTGGGAAATATAAGAAGATTAGACTTGTCCCAAATAATAGTGAGACTGAGTAAACATTGTCATGAAATTGGTAACATGAAAAACACCAAAAAAAAAGAAAGAAATTCTTGTCTTTTCTGTCTAGATGTGTCAATGTTTTAATGTTGTAACCCAAAAAAAAGTCTATGTATTTTTTATGTCTAAACAAATTGTATTTCCTTATAGTTAATTAATGTCAATGGTTTTTTTTAAATTGTATTGATTGAATATAATAAATGTCAATATTTAACCAGTAATATAGAGGAAATTTGTTGTGGATTGATGTCATTTTAATTGTAGTTAGTTAATAACATATGTAACCCAAAAAAAATTCTATGGATTTTTTATGTCTATACAAATTGTATTTCCTTATAGTTAATTAATGTCAATATTCATGTCACATATTTGCTTGTGTGGAAATTGGTTGTGTCTTGATTGTTGTTCATAAAAATTAGAAAAATGGAGGGGAAACAATGTTTTTTTTTAAATTGTATTGATTGAATATAATAGATGTCAATATTTAACCAGTAATATAGAGGAATTTTGTTGTGGATTGATGTCATTTTAATTGTAGTTAGTTAATAACATATATGTACATGTATAAATTTTTAGGGTGTTTTTTGCAAAAAAAAAAAATTTTGAAATAAAAAAATTAGAACTAGAACTCATTTTTCCTACTATTTTTTTAGGGGGAATATTCCAAAAAAAAATCTTTTTATTTTTACTCTAACAGTACACAACATATAATAACATTTAGATATTAAATATTTACACAAGTTTGACATTCACTAACAATACCAGGTATATCATATAATACAGGAATACAAAATTTTATCCATTGAGGAGATGGCATTTCCTTAATTATTAAGTCCATATCCTGACCATTACATCTCATATATGCATAATACAAACAATAGTGACCACACAAAGAGGTATTTAATGGTTGAATGCGAAAAGTGGTGAATTTAACAGTATTAAAAAATCTATCAACAAAATTTTTAATTTCCTTGTTATAAAAATCCAAGTTTCTTCCTAAAGAGTCAAACATTTCTACAGTTCCCTTATTCCTGTAAAATAACAACCAGTGCTTTCCAGGTTTGTGACTAGGATCTGTGTTGACTATAATTAATCTGGGAGGTGAAGTAATGTTTTTCAACAAGTCACAAGGATATACTCCATCAAAATAATCTCTAGTTACCTTGTTTTCCATAAGGGCATGACATAACTGCCAAGTATTGAGACCTGTGTCATCCATTAGGTTTTTGTGTATTATGCATGTGAACAATTATTGCAGTTCATTTTTAAACTGGTAATACCCTACAGTTACGCGCTCCATCTATGCGCAATTCCATGGGAAAAATTGCATAAGTGAGCACTATGTTGTGAGGCAAAGCCTCACAAAATTGTAGTTCTAGTCTGCAGTTACCTCCCTCTTTGATAGATAAGTATTCCATATTAGCCGCTGCAGTTGGAGTCACATCAAAGGGTATGAGAAATAGACCATTTAGATAATCATCAGGAGTTATTCCAATATCCATGTCTTCCCCAGCTTTTCCAAGTATCGAGTGCAATTCCATTAAAGGTTCAATGAACTTACCATTTAAGGGGTCTAAATTGTAGGGAGGTTTGGCTATTGACTCATCATTAATAGTGAAGGCGGCCCTAGATATATTGAAGTGTTTAAAATTTAATGCATTCTTTTTTCCCTTCCCTATATAGGCATCTGCATCTATCATACCTACAATGAATCTTGTAGGAATTTTAGATTCGTAAGGGTTTTCCAGTACAATCTCTGTCTGCCCTTTGTTTCCATTATAAGCTCTCACCTCACTTCGTTTAAAAGGATAGATGGCCTCAGTTGTTTGCATAATATCAGCATGAGCTAGCATGACTTCCTTGGTCATTTGTTTCTTACATACCATGAGATGTATCTTGTCAATGATAACAGCTCCATAGTCTTTGGAACCGAAACATTGTACTCGAATACTGTCAATGTTGGGTTTCAAAGTTATAGTTATTTCTACTCCATTAACTATTGCAGCTTGTATGCCCATCATATCGGAGAGTAAAAATCCCATCATCTCAACTTTTTTCCCATTCTTAAATTTGTGGTGTCTTTTTTCCATTCCTTTGTTATAACTCAAATTGAAAATGATATCTCTATTACCGTTATCACCAAAATAACCACTGTTTTCCAGCTGATATTTCTTAGTCGTTGCACTGTTGTTTAATGTTGTTTCTATGTAAGATTTGTACATGTACTTCTGATTTGTTGTACTCACCAAAACACCATTCATGAAAACATCAATGCCATTCCACATAGAGTGCATGACATTGTCCAAAGGTACTAAAGCACCATCTAAACCCTCTGTTTCCCTATGATCCCTTTGGGCTTGGAGATATTGTCTCATGGATAACAAAGCAATGTCTTCTAAACTTTCAGCGTATGTCATCAGCCTATCATAATCTGCAGGGTTTCTCAATTTAGCTTCTTCCGCATTATTTTTGGCCTCTTTTGCCTCTGCCCATTGCTTTTGGGCTGATTCCAGAAGTTGAGCAATGTCCAAATTTGTTACATGAGCCTGATCTACTGGTTCCGAAGGCTCAGCCTGCCTTTCCGATTTCCTATTCTTTTTACCATCTATGATGTTTCCAAATCTATCTGTCTCCTCCAAGTGGCACTCAACATACAACATGCTATCCCTCAAGGAAACATATTGAGCTGTGTTACCTGGAATTAGGAATGTGATAGGTGTTTTGCTGTCATAAGGTTCAGAAGGACATAATTTAACATATTGAATTTTCTCCTCAGCCTCATTAATAAGGTAATTGCCAAATATGGCAGGTGCATCTGTGTGAACTGCAGCCATGGCAATTACTTCTTTCTTTTAGGAGTTTTCTTCTTCATTTTTCTAGGTCCTGCAGCCAGGGTCGCCTCCACTACAGCTGTAACTGCTTTATTTTTCCTTTTTGTCACAGTCTTTCTTTTCTTTTTCCTAACAGACTTCTTCTTCCTACCACCTTTTTTGGGAGTACTGGTCGATTTCTTTTTTGCCTTTCTTTTTATAGTCTTCGTAGATTTAGTAAGAGCTCTTGCCCTGCCCAAGTTAGAAGCAACTGGAGAAACTATCTCTATAGTAGGTTTTCCTCCCGTATTTCCTCCTGGTGTCCTAATTTGATAAATAGTTTTCTTATAAGCATTTCTACCTAAACCTCTTCCAGACTGTGCCACTATATACATGTCCTCATGTGGAAAAGCCTTGTGTGCAAGTCTTTTGAAATGATTTTTCCATTTCTCAACCGAAACCATCTTTATTCACGGTTATTTTTGTTGTTTTTTTTTTGGTAAAGTATTCTTATAATCTTCTTACCTCTGGTATACACACTAGTGTACAATCCATGTGACAGTAGTCGAATGATCGAATATTTCCTTTATCATCAGTTATATAAACCCTCAACTCATGTAAGGGTGTCCTGTTAATGGGTAGCCATAACATTTTGTTGAAAACTTCATCTATAGTTCCTTCAGTAGATTCAGAGTCCTCTTTCAAATTTAACCTTCTCAGAACAGGCATCATTTTTTCTCCGACACTGCTTTCTTCCACGAAATCTACGCACAAAAAGAGAGGTGTGTCGGTATAAGGGGCACACCTTCCTCTGATGTCAAAAATGGCACACCCCTTATCTTTCATTTCTAATGTTGTAGGTAAAGTCACCTGTTGATTGGAACTTTTCATTTCAACATAAATGACATTCATATCTATTTCTCCTTAGTCAGATTCTATGTCCCAACGTCTTTTGTCAGAATCCAACTGTTGAACTTATTAGGCCAACCTCTCCACTTAACAAAGCTTTCAGCCCCTCTGGTTTTTATAACTCTCTCTATCTCAAATTCTATATCCTCTGAATATTTAACTTTCTGCAGTTCAGCTTCATGAAAAGTTCCGTTAATGTCTTCACCATCAGTGTCTTCCAACCTGTATTTCCTAATTCCCAGTCGAATGAAAGGTTGATGAACCACAAATATTTCCCGACTCCACTTTTCGTCGTGGGCTCTTTGAAAGGTTTTTGCCTTGTGTGATATTCTAATGTGATCCCCTTTTTTATACAAAAATCCAGGAGGTTTACCAGCCTTAGATTTTATGTAGATTTTTTCCGGTTTGTAGAGGTGCCACCACAACCTCCTTTCAACATCTCCCTTAGTCACTGCATTAGGTTTCATTCCTATGCTCTTATGCTTAGTGTTATTGTAAGAGTCCACAACATCCTGTAACACATCTATGTACCTGTATCTTTTCAGTTTTCTCATGTAAGCCCACAGTCTGGACTTAATTGTCCTAATTACTCTTTCGGCAAAATTGGCTTTGACGTCATCATTAGCAGCTGCCCACTGTTCAATTCCTATTTCGTTGAAATAATCTTGGGAAATGTTTCCCGTAAATTCTAATCCTTTGTCTGTCCTCAGTCTACATGGCATTTTTCCTCTCAGGAAAATTCTTTTGAACCCTTCAACAACTGAAGTATCAGATTTATTTTTCAGGGGTTCCACCCATAAGAACCTACTGAACACATCAATGACAAACAAGATAAATGTAACACCATCATTTTTTTGGGATAATTTCTGCATGTCTGCCAAGTCTGCATCATATTGATTGTGCATTCCTGTCACTATAACTTTGAGTCGGGCAAATTGCCTTTTCACATCTTTGTGTATGCTGAAAGATTCTTGGTCTTGAAGCCATTTCCTTATCTTCGAAAGTCCTATTCTGTGCTTTCCCTCTTCTCTGACTACCTCATGAAGTTTCTGAGCACCACCAAAACTCCCACCGTGTTTTGGATTGAAATATATTTTTGACAGGTATCTTTCCCACTCCCTATCATCTTTTCCTGAAGGAGAATTTTTACTTTTCTTTTTTTTAGCACGAGTCCATAATGGACCCTTTCTTCTTTTAGCCCTTTGTGGCATTAATTATAATACGGATGAAGGATTGGAAGATAAAATTGAGGATGTCTGTGTACGGTTCGAAGAAAACTTTTTCACCTTAGGGGATGGTAATATACTACCCAGAGATAAGCTTAAAATTGTTATCCAAAGTTCAACCGGTCCGTTCCTCACTGTCAGGTTAGCGAAGCATGTAATGATGGCTATGTACAATATCGTTATTTGAAATAGGAAAACGAGTGCAGATCGGGACATCTCCTTCCCACAGACTTTCCACATGGTTTCTTCAGTATTCACTCCCATACTTTTCAAGGATCCAGATGGTGCCATCATTTCAATGTCCATCACCTCATATATTCCTGGACCAAATGAATACATTCTCTGACTAGGAAGTTCTTTTATTTATAAATGAATCCAATTTGTTTTGGGTACAGATTTGTTGGTAACTCTGCGTCCGGGAGGATGCCAATTTCCTTTATCTTTATTTTTTTTGTGTAATATTCTAATTTTATTATCTTTACGGTCCACATACTTTTGACCCCCCTTCTCCCCTACCCCCTCCTTTCCCTTCTCCCCT
>JBCEWB010157585.1:0-10530 GCA_039654565.1 Peronia peronii
CCGTGACAGGTGGGCGGGGAGGACGATTAATGGTCTTGCAGCACGAAACCGCAGCCCGAACTAAAAGTCACAATTTCAGGGGTTTTGTCACGCCGTGACCAACACCACCCATGTTATTTTTTATATAACGTTGAATGAGCGAGGATGAAAATTCCAGTTACCACATGTGTTGCAACACTTGTGTTAAGATCAACACAGCATTCATTTTCTTTGACTTACTGCCAAGATTGTTCTAAAGAAAAAAACAATCAACTCAAATGAAGATCATCTTTAGCGAATTCAACTGATGTGGTGATTTATATTATATCAGCATTCCTAAGCATTATGTTTCTGAACACAGCTTATTTATTGTCCTGAGCCTGCAACAAAAATAAATACATGGTCTTGCTTACATCAAAATAAAAGCAAAAGGCTGATGTTCATTCATAATAATTAGTATTTTACATTTTTTATCAAGCATGTTTGTTACTGCATCTCATGTGCGTTTCTGAACAGATACTTTTATGCAATTTTACTGTGCAGTTCAAGATGGCCAAAAGTATCCGGAGTAAACACAGGAGGAAAATGCGTAATGTGAAGCGTGAACATTATGCTAAGAAAGATCTAGAAAGACTGAAGAGATTAGCATCTAAAACAACAGATATGGAGGATGTTGTCACAAGTAAGTTTGGTATCTGTGGATGTACAGTGAGAGTGTTAGTTATCAATTCCATTTACAATCATTGCATGCACAGTTAATATGAATTGAAGTGACTTAGCTGGAACAGTCACTGCCTAGATTTTATTTTCTAGACTACAGCAGGTTCAAAATTTTTTAGTTAATGTAGGGAAAAACAACTTCTTTAGTAGTTTAAGATGGTCCATTGCTAAAAATAATTGGATGATATATGCATTGATCCACAAACATCAAATAATTTCAAACTAAGTAGATATGTATGATTTGTTGGTGTGACTTACTTTCTTAGTGAGTTCACACAAAATGTTTTCAAATAGATGTTCATGATGTTAGATAACTGTTTCATCAGTTTGAATTCTCAGTTGGACTGATAGAGATAAAGATAATCCCCCTTTAAACTGCTTTTTTTTTTGTATGTATGTATGTATGTTGGTGTGTGAATATTGTTGTATGGAGCTACTGCTAGTATAGTAAGGTATTTTTTTGGTTTAACTTACAGACAATTTTTTAATATGTTTTTTACGATAAGGGCATACATTCCTTTATGTACAATATGCTTTTTTCAGTTTGATCCCTAACAACTCGACACTTCAGCTTACCCATTAATTTTTTGATCAGGACACCTGTTATTTTATCTACTTTTTCCTGCTTCAGAGACCACTGTATTGGTCAAAGTTTGTGTTAAATGTATTTGCCTTTGAGTAGAGTAATGAAATTAGCAAGATCTGCAGTAGTTTGGGGGAATGTAAAACAAAATTTGCAAATAACTTCAGAGCAACAGAAATGTTACAAATATGCACAACAAAAAGACCTGCATTGATACATGTAAATCTATCCTCCAGCTGTTTTGAACAGAATGTGAATTGCTTTGCATATGTACTGATATATTTAACTTCTTGCTTATCTATTGATAATGGCATTAGCCATCATTAATTTGTTTTTATTGTTATTACAGTGAAGTCAATTGAAGAGATTAGAGAGCCAGCAGGCAGTTCTAGAAATAATGAAGGTGAGTTTTTCAAACTTAGTGAGATATTTTTCACTGCAGATCACCAGTATTACACTCTGTGTATTTTATTTAAAATTGTATTGGTATTTCATTAAGTAAAGAGTTGGGTTTTTTTTTCAAGCTATGAAAGTTTAACGCAGAGTTTTAACTTTCTGACTAAACAACAGAGACAAACACATGCGGCCTGTTAAAACCCAGTTCAGACAACCCGTTTTTAAAAAAGATTTATGAGAGAAATCTTTGGATGTTTTCATTGGAGAAAAGCATTTAAGTCTTTCGTTCAATCATACTATGGAGCAATATAACAACAGTAAACATTCTAGTATTCTGTCTGAATGTTTAATTTACCTCCTGTCCAGTCATTTTAAATACATGTATTGAAATAATTTGTGGGACAAAAGTAATGAGCCTTCAAGATAAAGGGCTGCTGTTCATGGAAGTGTCATGAAAAAAACACTTCATTTAAGGTAGTAGTAGAAGCATGATAATGTGGAAAGAATTCACAAATGAACTTTATATTTTTGAGTTTAACATTCTGCTTGGTGTTGCCTAGACCTCGCCATGGTGACTTGAAACTTGGGAATTGTTTGTTTGTGTTGGGGTTTAACATCAGCATGATCACAGCTATATTGTGCCAAACACAGTAAGATACGTCTGTACATCAAGAAGAGGAGAGGAAAGACAGCAGTACAGAAGACAGGAGCAAGGTGAGAGAGAGAAGAGATGTCACCCTGGAACATCGAGGATGGCATTCCATGGGAGACACCCCACTGATGGCAGGCTTTCACAGCCTGCAGGTGGGAGCAAAAAGCTTAATATATACCTCGGGCAAGAAACTTGGGAATACTCTTCCCTATACATGAATACTGATTTGGAGTAGGCCTAAATAGTGGCTCAAATCCACTAATTTGTTTGCAGTAGTCACAGATATTATCAAAATATGTAACACAATATGATTATTGAAAATGAAATGCAATTACTTTCAGATGCCACCATGGATGTGGACAAGGCAGCCAAAGTTTATAACAAGAAAACCATGCAGGATGAGAATGGACAATATCCACCATGGATGAATCAACGAGCTGTGAAGAAACAGAAAAAGAAAGTAGCAAAAATGAAAACAAAAAAGAGAGCTGGGACTAAAATAAAATGGTGATTTTCTTATTCTTGTAGATTTTCTTTGTTATCTGCCAGTCGTGAGTTAACATCTCATGTCATGATTTATCTTTTGGTGTGTCTTGCTATGTCGTATTGACGTTAACAATCTTCTGCACTAGCAAACAGGAGGTGAGAAGATGACAGAATCATAGATGTGCATAATTGTGGAATTTATTCAATGAAAGTGGAACAAATTTACACTGTACATAAACAAAATTAACATTCTTCAATACTCTGAAATTACATAGAAGTCATATCAATATACAATTGCAAGGAACACTTTAGGGTTATTCCACCTTGTTCTGTAAATCTAAATTCCATAATACATACATTGTGCTTCTGGTCAGCACTTAGAATGTTCACATAGCTCTCTTAAAATTTTGATTGTGCACTTATTTTGCTAAATTCTAGGAGTTTGACCCAATATCCTGAACCAGTTTCTATTTGAGTACCATTGCTGGAAAACATTTGGCACACATATATTTCTTCATTCAACTATCATAGACATTGTCTCTCCATACATCAGTGGAACACAAAGGAGATTTTGTCTCAGTTTCCGCATATGCGGTATTTGTCACTCTGTGAAAATTGGGACGTTTCATTCCCTGAAAAAAACGGGATCTGAGACGGATCTTGCAACATGCTATTCCTTATTCTCAAAATGTGTGAAAATATTCAAAAAAAATTTCTCATTATTCACTTCATCCTCACAGTCTTTCTCATACACACTCTCATTTCATTCATCACCAAATAAACGGCGCTCTCTCTCTCAGCAACCGCACACTGTATTGTTTCCATTCTGCTTGACGAATCCAAAGTTCTTGTGTTGAGTCTAAACATGCCAGGATGGCTCCTCCTTTCCAGCTGGTGAAACTGGAATCCATGTCCTGCGTGAGAGAAGAGTTTGTACATCATGTTATTCATATGATTGTGTTATATTATTAATTTTTCCTGTGGTGTGGAAAGGAAGAAAGATTAGTGTATTACAAATAATAAAGTAGGCCACCCACACATGTATTCTTCAAAGCCCCAAAGTTTCGCTGGAACAGATCAGCTGCTAATAATAGCCGTCCCTGACATGCAGCTTATACAAGCCAAGTCACAGATCATGTAGGCCTACACTTAATGATATAATTTGCAAAACTAATAGCAGCTTAAACACCACACAGACCCTTCTTAAATATCATCGGATCCACAAATAACATTTAGAGATAACAAGCACTCAGATACATACCAGTAAGACTTTACATCTTGCTATTTGTCTCTTTAGCTGTCCAGAGAGAAATTCCACACCAATGAGGGCAACCTCGGTACATTTTCTTTTTTTATCTTAAATTATTCCCTCAAATATATTACGGTGAAAATTTATAAGCCTGATCCATAGGCTTATGGCAGTTCAAATATCAAATGATCAAAAACTTAAACCAATAAATGCAAGTATACAAAGCCCTACTTTCGGTTTTGTGATGATGTCCATGGTTTCCAGCTGTTGCCGCATGTGTGGTGGCATTGCCTGCCACACTTGATACTGCAGCCACTGCATGGCCCCATTAAACTGTAAGCCACCACCCACCACCAGAATACAACTGTACAACTTCCTTCGGAGTTCTTCAGAGTCTGGAATGTATGATAAAAGAAGTAGGTGAGTTATGCTTTAAATATTTACTCGTGCTGAAAATCCAGGTTTGTATTCAGCCTTGCAAATGTACTTGATCTGATTAAGTTTGGCCCAACTTCATTCCTTCTCCATGCAGACCTACGGTTTCTCTCCTGTTATTCCTCTACAGCATTTTCATGAATCATCCCTCACTTCAAACCCATTTAAGATCATCTTAAAGATTGAGCCCAAAGGACATCTTTGTAATTGCTTCTTCTCGTTCCACCCTTACCACATTTTTCAATGCTGTGAATGATTGCCTCATCCACACCCATCAGGTTGAGATCGCTTTCATCATCCATTTCTTCATCATCTTCATCATCACCTCGACGACTGGTTTTCAAAGTATCTGCAAACGTAAAGGTTTATAATAATTATATCAAACTCTCCTGCATATCAAGCAGTGCAGTGATAATTTTTCATTTCTGAACAAAACATGACAAGTACCTGAATTCCCTTAAAATTAATCCCAATATGGTATAGCAATCCTGATGCAGCAAAAAATGGCAAAGAAATGTCCCTGGATTTCATCTGAAGACGAATGCTCTGATCTAACAAAAAACAGCACAGACCACATTTTATCACATGAACAAAGTGTTGGCTGATCAGGCTTCTCACAGATTATTTACTGAAATAAACTTGTCTGATCATGCAAAGAAAATCTGAATGAGCTAAGTTTCCTATTTCTGATTTTTCAAAATTTTAGCTTGAGTCTGCCTGAATAAGCCAGAGTAGAGTTCATATGACAGTGTTTTTCTTCTAGTTTGAAAAGTGCTCAAACCAGCACTGGGAGGATGTATGGCTGGCCCCGTAGAACTGTGCATTTCAGAATAACAAAAATTGCGTTTGAAAAACCAAAAAAATAGCATGCAATTAATCCCCAAAAATTGCAAAATAAATTGCAAGCGACCACTTGTGGACCACACTTTTCACAGCATTTGCTGATAAGCCTATTTAAGCTATTTTTATCGTAAAATTTAATTATGGTTTGTTGATATACCACAATTTCAATTACAAGAGTGTCCCTAAAAGATTCATGAAACATCCAAGATTTGATTTGTTTCACTCTTTTTTCTCTCTGTTCGTAAGCATCACCGTGATATCCACTAGAAAACTGTGTGACAACTGTTTCACAACTAACAACAAAAATGATATTGCCAGTCACAGATCAATTGTGGACTGGCAGGACTGTAAAGAAAACTAGATCTCATACCAGAGACTACTTTGCACAAAAGTTCACATGCCACAAATTTCTAATAATAATTTTAAAAATTAAAAAAAAAATAATAATGATTAAAAAAAAAATAGAAATGCACCACTCTGTTTTGGCAAAATTAGATTGAAATTGAAGATGTTTGCAGAATTTACAGTGCAAAAAACACTTCCTCTGAGAGTCAGAGAGATGCTACCACTGACAAACTAGCATGATATTGCTAAAGAACAGACCAAGCCTACATAGGTCAAAAACAGTAGATCCTGATCTAAGCTTAGCTTGAGAATTGTGTGTTTCAAGTTTCACCTCCGAAATGCTGACTGAAATCTTGACAAAACACTATCAGATTTTGACAGCCTCTTTCTGCTAATTGCTTGACTCTCCATTTTCAGCGAAATGTTTTCATCAAGTTTTAGACTTAATCTAATAATCTGTAGACTAGATCCAGCTAAATCTAGATCTAAACCTATCCAGAGTAGATCTTGGAAAACAGTTGATCAGCACTAGTGCAATTTAGAGTAGGGAACTAACTTCTGTTTGATGGCACCTGTTTTAAGACCACCTTTGGACTGATTGTTATTTTTGTTGAGGAATCAATCCGTCGTCAAAGATCTCTTGCTGAACAAGTAAATCCACCATACAATCTAAATCTACTGCTCTCCAGCGTCATGGCTAGAGAAGATTTAAAAAGTTGGCGATTTGAAAGGATTACTAGAGGACTGATCGTATACTCGTCACTGAATAAATTTGCCTTTTTTTTTGGGGGGGAGGGGCAAAAATTGCAAGAAAACCATGGCAGATTGCAGCTGTGCCGCGGCTAGGGGCAAAAATTGCGTCCGCAGCGGATTAGCAAGTGATGCAATTTTCTGGGGGGGGGGCCAGGTATGGGCATCAGTGACAAGACAAGAATAGACAAATGACTAACTGACCAGCTGCAGTCATGACATCAGGAACATCATTGGAATCTTCATCCAGCGGCCCATTTGTCAAGTCATCCAACTGACTGAGGTTCTGCTCGGATGTTTCTCTTGACATGTCAGGGTTATCTTTCTTTGATCCTGCTATTCGTCCAGCCTGTACATTTGATAGCAAAGGATAATGTTTCAAATATTGAATATGAAATATTCATCCTTGATTTTAATATCCATAATGCATCAATCATAATACATGTATACAAGACTGCAGTGATATTAAACTTTGTGTACAGATTAAACACAAGTATATCATGCAACTAATAGAACAAATTTCTTTCAAGAGATAAATTAAATCTTATGAGTTCCAAGTCCTTAATCTACAATATACTGTACGTCTTGCACAGCTCATAATGGCACAAGATAACTGTTGGCAACAAAATACATAATGCCACTGAATGAAGGAAAGTCTCACAGGAAGTGTTTAATCTGATGGCACAAGAAACTGACTAGAAAAGGAATTTCTTTTTTCCAAAGAAAACTTCATTTAAATTCTTCTAAAGTGAGCATTTCTGCAGTGAGGATAGCTCAGGTGTCTCTCTGCATTATCTCGGGTGAATAAAAATGTATATGTTTCGAAAGTTATATAAAAGGACAGCTCACAATTCAAATGTTACTCACCCAAGACTGTCTTTGTGTTTGCCTGAGATAATCCTCATCATGGGGATCATCTGGGTCTCCCTCTGAGCGCACCTGAAGGCGAATCAAATGTTCCCCAATAAGTCCAAAGGCCATGGGTCGGAAAAGAGCCATAGGGGCCAAGATGGATTCATCTCCAAGCTTCACATTGTACTTGATGATTGTCTTATCTGGCCGATGAATTTCAAGACAATGTTGGGTGATCCCTTGGTGTTCCTATAAAAACATACAGGGATATCAGGAAGACGAGACATTTTCATTCTTTACGTCTGCAGAATGATAATGTCAGATTGTCAGCAAAAGCACAACAAAAGAGATCTGTAACTAAAATAACTGAGATCATACACTATGGAAAGAATAACAACAAATATCCCAAAACATGATGGAAATGCTTTATTTACCATTCAGCGTGCATTTGAGTCACATTGTACAAAAATAATTTAATGATATTTAAAGTGTAAAACTATCTCAACTAGGGTTTGCCCTGTGAATAACAGACTTGGTGGCTGATAGAAATTAACGAAATCGGTGATGAGAGTAGGTAGTTTTCTTTTACTAACATGACACTCCTGAGAGCACCTTATTACTACATTATCTCCACCAATTTGAACACTAGTACCTCATCAAATACTGAAACATTTTGTCATGCATTTAAGATGTGAAGAAGTGAAGTTGGCAAATATCACTGTGTCCATGAGTAACAATAAATATTAATGGATTGGGCTTCACAAACTATGTAAGTTTAAATATAAAATATTATGTATAATTCAAGGAAATGAAATAAAAGTTTGAACACTAGAGGAGTGGCAACTGATGGCAAATTGAAATCAAAACACAGACTTACTTGATTTAAATGGCAACATGTTTCCTTCAAACCCTGCATCTGGACAACATCTGCTGGTCGGGATAAATTCAATTCAGGTAAGGCTACACCACAACGTGCGAGGAGAGAATGAAACAGTCGACTGACATCACTGCCACCGTACTCCATGGTAAATCTGAAAATGAACAAGGTGACACCTTCAGCTAACCCAGAGCAGTGGCTGGTACATTATTCATGATGGCAATTATCTACATGCTATCATCAAAGAAATTAGCCTTATCAGTTCACTGAACTTCACTAAAAAAAATGAGGTATATATGCCCCTTTGATGAGAATGATGACTTTGCTGTGAATCTGAATAAGGTAATAGATTTTGAAAGAAATGACAACATATGCATATGCAAAGGATACAAATAAAATAGTCTCGGCTGCAGTTAAAACCAGGGAACTGAGATTATAAAATGAATATGAATGTTTTAATATATTGCTGACTCATATTTCCATTAAAGCAGCAGCTAATGTATAAGAGAATCTAGCATATTTATTTATTGTGACTATAGCGACGGTTGAATAAGATGCAATTCTGATCTGAATATCACTTATCATTTATTTGAGTCTTTAACTTTAATTGTCAAATCCCCTACAAGAAAACTCAATCTTGCTTATCTTTACTAAATCCCACTACGTTGCACAATATAAGAGTGAAAATTAACTTAATGCTTGGTATTCTTCCTGTGAACTTCTATTTTTTGTATGCTAGGCAGCACTTTTCTCAACGTTATGTCTCCACATTGAAGATTCAGTCCTTAACTTGAACCTCCTGTTAATACTTCCCTTCATTAGGCATCACTTAAATTATGTATTGTTTGAAATCAAGGGTGAAAACAACAACAACAACAAAAAAAGAAATACACACCTGCTTGCCCGATGAGACAGACCATCTTCTACACAGCTGACACTGGTTTTCTGGTCACCCACATCAACCACACAGGCTACAGTGATGCCAGAGCCATATGTTGCACATACAGATTCCTAGACATAACAACATAACCAGAGTGAAAGCTTAAGCTGCTTGCACAAAAAAAAACATGACGGCATAAGAAACATTCTAATTTACAGTAGACTAAGAAGATATACTGCTCTCTATTTATGACTGCCCAGAACACTATAATACAGGATGTCCATAAAGTCTCTTTACAATTTTAAAAATGTATTACAAAGACAGTTGATAAGATATCTTAACCAGATTTGTTTTAATGTAATCAGTGTTTATTAAAGTTTGTGATCACATTAAAATTTTGTGTTTCTGATATTCTGTTGGTGGAAGGGGTACTGTTAAATGAAACCCTAAAAATACCATTACCACTGTTGATGAGGCTATACTACAGCGAACATGGAAAGAAATCGAGTACTGTCTTGATGTGCTTTGTGCAACTAATGGTGCCCATATACAGATTATTAAATGAGGTAAAAAACACTTTGACAACTACTGATTACATTAAAACAAATTTGGTTCAGGTATCTTATCAGCTGCCTTTGTAATAAATTTTTAAAATTGTAAAGAGACTTTATGGACACCATGTATAATGGTGGTAAACTATCTTGATTAGTTCTCTCACACTGTCACTTTTGTTTCAATTTAGCAAAAGCATAACCTGTAGTGTGAAGAGAGGTAGCTTCAGCTAGCATTATTTGTAAAAATAGGTCTATATTTTTCTATAAACGAGTAGTAGTGAACCCATGGCCTTTGTGGGAGATTTTTTAAAAATGGGTCAAACCAATACTGCCCTGCAACTCAAAGTGTATGGCAAGCACGTGCATCTCGATGTTGGTATTTTGGATAACTGAGCATTACTCAAAGAAAACCTGTTGTTTGCGATACTCTGCAAACCAAAGGGGAAGAACACTAACATAATGTATCATTCTATTGATTGTACAATTAGGATAAAACACCCTCACGAATTTACTACATAATTATTATCAAATTTTTGGAATAACGTCGAATATAATTAACTTTTTTTTTTTGTGCTTTTTGTCAGTAGAAAAACAGATCTTTATGCAACAATTTTTATGTGCCAAATTTCAGATGGATACATTCAGCAGTTTTGTAGATTTATAGTAAAAATGATTAGAGAATAAAACAAGTACACTCTATCACGGTTAGAACGAAATTTGCGGGGAATGGAAATCACTTTCGTTCTATCGCTGGTTTGTTGTATCCAAAGAGGCTAAATTGAAACAGGGATGCGAGTTAAATTATTGAATTACTTCCCCTGATTGAAGAGTGTCCTCACCGCGACCTTATGTCTTAAGGCCAAGGTCGGCAGTGAAAATCGATGCTAGGGGTCAAAATTGTCGATTTTGAGTTTTAGCGATATTTTCAT
>JBCEWB010157618.1:0-10530 GCA_039654565.1 Peronia peronii
TATGTATGTATGTATGTATGTATGTATGTATGTATGTATGTATGTATGGATGGATGGATGGATGGATGGATGAATGGGTGATGGATGGATGCATATGTGGATGTATGTATGTATGTATGTATGGATGCATGGAAGAATGGATGGATGGAAGGATAAATGGATGAATGGATAGAAGGATGGATGGGTGGATGGATGGATAGATGGATGGGTAGATGGATAGATGCATGGCTGGATGGATTGTCATCCAGGCAATTGGACTATTATATTGAAATATTGAAAACAACAACAGCAACACAACAACACAACAACAACAACAACAAAACTAAATTTAATCATTCACAAACATGATCGACAGAAAAAGAGATCATGGAAAGGAGGGAAACAAAAGACTGATGCATGAGATATGCATTGACTGAGTGGATGGTGTGCCAGATATTTCCTTTTATTGCCCTTTCCATTTCCTCGCTCCAGTAGTGGATCTCTTCCAATTTCCACCAAAATCCCTCTGAAATCTTGTCACAGACAAATGTCTAGTCCCAGACAATGAAAGGAAAGAAAGAGCGGGAAAATGTCTTATTTTTCCTATGGATCGCTTTTTCCCTTTCCTGAAAGTTTGATCGGAAATTGAAAGGACGGGGAGAAGGGGACATTTGGTTGGTTAATGGGTTTTGCTTTAACTGCTCATCTACACGATGACAGCTTCAGTTACCAGCCACGGTATTGATGACATTCAAATGTGAAAATGTGTAGGAAGATGCTGTAGTTGGCGGTGTCCTGGCTGTTTCTTCGCTTGAGAAGATCATTGGGAAGAGGTTGGACCCAGGAGACATGCTCTCGGGTGGCTGTGTAAGCCGATTCTGGACTTGAAGACTCTGGAGCAGTTCGAGCACATGAGATTTTGATTGTTGGTTACAGATTGACTGAAGGATTATTTCGGTCGCTCGCTTCAGTTGCAGCTTTTCTGGTCTTCTCAAAGGTGCCGGCTCCGAATTTGATGGTTGTCCTCCAGCCCCGTCTGTCCTCCGCCAGCTGTTCCCATTCTCTGTGGTCGAAGCCAGCCAGTGCGAGGTGGCACTTCAGCTGGCCCTTGAAACGTTTGCCAGGGGCCCCGCGGTCACGCTTGCCTTGGCGAAGTTCGCAGGCTTTCGGGCATCTGGACTCCTCCATACTTGGAACGTGGCCCCCACCAGACACGTTTTTGAAGGCGTCCGAAAGAGCTGCTGGCTTTGGCGATGCGGTAATACATCTTTCGCTGAGGTGGCATCGCTAGAGATGACGCTCCCGAAGTGCTCCATTGAACTGAGGGAGTGCCAATCGATGTCGGTGTGGGTATACACCCCTTCTGGAGGCTTCTGGTACAGCACTTCCGTTTTCTACATGTTGATGATTAGCCCAAGAGTCTTGGTCGACTGTGCTAATCTTTTGACGACAGCTTGGAGAGTTGGTTCTGTGTTGCTAGGAGAGGACAGTCGTCTGCAAACAGTAGGTCCAATATCAGCTCACAAGTGTCTTGGTGCGGGCAGGGAGTGGGCGCAGATTGAACACGCTCTCGTCGGTTCGGATTCGTATGTAGACTCTCTCGTGCAGATGTTCTCGGAGCATTATACTGAGGAAGATCGCGAACAGGGTCGGAGCTAGCACACAGACCTGCTCCACGCCGTTTTCAATGGGGAATGTCTGAGAAGTAGTCGTTGTGAGAAATCGCGGTGGACAGTCGAGTTTGCTGAGGATTTTCCATAGTCGATCTCTGCTGACTGCGTCGGACGCTTTCGTCGGGTCGATGAATAATTTTCTTGCTAGATGGTCGTTTCCCTCTCCATCACAAAATTAAAATAGTAAATCAAAGTGCTGACAGCAGGAGGTCGCCTGGGTTTCAAGTGTTTTAGGTAAAGGGTCAGAAGAGCCCCCAAAACGTGGGGAACCACTGCTTTAGAGAATCGCCTTAACCAGTCCGTCAGATCTTATGATGTGACTATAACTATTTAGCTTGAACCTTTTGACGGTGCCTAAGAAATCTTCAGATTCCTCACTGTATTCTTCCATTTCAAATTCACAGGTTTGTTCGTGACATTGTCCAAATAGGAAATGCCTAAGATCTTGCGATAGCATCTGACTTCGTTGACTGATCTTTCTTTGTTGTTCCGCTGTGAGCATCCATGGCTCGCAAAGGGTAAATGGAAGATGAAAAGAAGCCGGTCGTGATGTACATACTATTACTAATAAAGATTTGCAATACTGGTAGAGAAATGACTCCTCAGCACAAGAATCTGAAGAGAAGGCTCTTTCCTTTCTGTAGAAATCACTGGGCATCTGGTGCTTGTAACAGAACTCACAACCTTGAGTTTTTCTGCTCGAGCACTCACCTCGGCCAACACAAGCTTGCGTGAACCCAGCTCGTACATTGTGGGCCAAGACAAGCCAATGTAAGAGATTGAGAGGTGGAGATGGAGAGGTGAGGGTGGAAGTAGGAAGGGGGAGGGGGGGGGGATGTGATCGTTGAACGTGTTGTTGGCTGCTGAGTAGATAAACAGGTTAACGGTCTCAGTAATGGGATGGGACATGATTCCTCCTCCCCTCTTTCTCCTCTCTCTCTCTTCCCCTCTCTTTTTGTCTAGCCCTCTCACTGCCGCCGTTCTTTGTCTCTTCTTCATTCTCCTACTGTCTTTAGACCCGCTGGATTTTTCACTGCGTATAACCTGTCTATTTTCCCTCCTACCCCCCCCCCCCTCTATCTGTGTGTATGTGCATGTGTGTGTGGATCTCAAATTCTATTTTATTATACTTCTTCCTTTCATCCTTGCGAAAGGAATTTGTACTCATTTTGGAATTATTTCGAATGGTATCATTTGTGTAATTATTATTTTATTCTGTAACTAATATTCTGCAAACATGGCAGTATGAGAGCTGTCACACTCGGTTTTAATGAGCTGCGTCCCCTCAGTGGGTCCATGTCGCAGAGTTATTGATGCGATGATACATTGATCACATATTGTTACATCATCAACATATCAGATACTTTTATCTCACTACTAATTGCACAAATCGCTTCACCCTGGCACAGGAAGCCATGGATCTGAACCGTGGTAGAATGAATATAAAAACTAATCAGTCATTTCTTGGAACCATTTGCACATCCACAGCAAAAGACGCTAATTTTTCAGTCCGAAAAAAATATGAGAAAATTATGAGCTATTTTTTATTCCCCCCCCTCTTTTTTTTTTTTTCTTAAATTTCAGAACTGTATTAACAGGAAATCTGAAGACTGAACGAACAGAAGCAATTTTAAAAAGTAGATAAATAACAAATGACACAAAACACCACCACCACCAACAACAACAATAACAATACCATCTACAACAAAACAACCCAAAATAAACCAAGAATGAACACAAACAAATGCCTATGCACTACAGATCTGGTTTGAATCTTCCCATTTCAGCAGCACAATGCGCACTATTTGTCTCCTTCCATTTGTCTCACTTTCTTTTCCATTTGTCCTGCCCGTTCCATATAAACACAATTTGTTTGCCCCATTTCCAGCTGTGATTACAGAAGATGTTTGCCAAGGATAGTTTATCACCCCTAGTTTTCTTTGCATAAATTGAATCAGCCAGGGCTTACGAACGCCCTACATGATCTTAGCCACATTTCCTATCTGTCCATTTTCTGGACAAACCTCTGTGCCTCAATTCCTTCCCAATTTTTCGTTCCTTTTTGACAAAATTCTTGTCCTCTTTAGCTTCCTTGTTTCTCTTAGGTTGCTACTTAAGTCTGACCTCGTTGCTTCCACTCGTCCCTATACTTCATCTCTATTGCCTTTTCCCCTTTTCTCTATCTCCCTTTCCTTTCCTTTGACAGCCACCCTATCCCATGTGTGTCTCTAAGTCCTCTTTTCTTGAGTTTTGTATAGTCCGCGCTTTGTTCTCAGCTCTCCCCATTTCTTATTCTGACAATGTTGCAACCACCCCAGCCGTCTTCCTAGGCATGCCATATTTTGGAAAATCTACGATTAAAGACATCGTCTACATTGAATTCTGCATTACATGAATTATTAGGCTACCATAAAAAATAACATCGTTTGCCGTAGTTAGCATAGCGAATTAACGCATAAACATCCAAAATGTCCTTTCATCAGATGATAAAAGTGAAAAAATACTAGAATATTGAACTTCACGAACCATGCAATAGAATCATTTCCTCACCTTAATAAGGAATAAAGTGAAAAATCTTTATTTTGCCTTCATTTTCTGGTAGAAAATAATTAAAGTTTCGCTTTTAGACATCGGCCACAGAGTGCCACTGCACTTAGTATGTTGGTCTGGACTGAATGGACTGAAGTGGATAAAATTTCCCCACCGATCATTGCCGACATGTCACAAAGACAACTAGGTCGCTCGAACACCCACGACAAGTCAGACAGGGACCACGTGATCCTTTGTCAGCACTCGGCACACAAATATCGACCTTCGTAGGCCGCAGAAAAAAATAAAAAAACGGAAACAGTTGACCTAAGGAGTCAATCACTGTCAGACTGACGAAAGCAGGTGGTTACTTTATTCTGTGTACTTAAAGAACAACCCCCTCCCCCCCCCCCTAAAAAAAATCAGTTCATATTGTTCAAGAAATGTATTAATATAATATTAACTGTAAGTTTGCCAATGATACTTTTCACCAATATTTTGAAAAATTATGTCAAATTCTTTGATTGGGCTACAATGAATTTGTTTCCCGAAGAAGTCAAAACGTGTTGTCTGATACCCAAACGGCTTCTGTCGTTATGTAATTGATTCTGAAGCAAACGGAGAGGATATGATGGGATATTAGAATCCTAAAACTGAGTGGTTTTTTGGGGGGTGGGGGAAGGGTGGAGTTACCATATACAAGTATCCATCAAAAGCGATGGAAAAAGGTAAAGTGTTAAAAAGAACCAAGACCGTAAGTCATGCTTATGAAGGATAAAAAAAAAGAAGACCATACAATGCAAAAACTTTGGGCTGACAAACAAGATAACCAAGTGTTCTTGACAGAATATACTAGTCTGCAATTCGATTCGATAGGTTATCATTCTTTTTCTATTCTGTCTTCAGGCTTAGCCAACGATCTCTTGAGATGTAAATATTCTCAGCACCATTGCATGCTCACACTCTGCAAGGCCTTCTTTCATCATTGTAATGTTTATTCAAATGAAGAGGCTCAGATCGACATCAGGTCTGTCATCCGTCTTTTGTCAGGGTTTTTTTTTCAGCCTTATGCACATCCAGGGTTGTGTACTTTGTGGCTTCAACTCTAGTTATACGTGTAGTTTTTTTGGACTTTGTAATACATGTATTCCAAATGGATTTAGAAGGACATGTTAAATTGGTCGAAACATAACTGTTGTGCCTGAGTTTGTTTGTTTTTTTACCCAGCCGCGTTCTCGGCGAATTCAGTCATGGGATAGGTCCTCTGTAATTTCGATTTGTTTGACATATAGATTGCGAATGAAAGTGCAATACATTCAACATATCTAGCGTACATAAAGACAATGAAATAATACATATATGGCAAACAAAGTGCAATATACAGCTACATTGTATTGTAATATGGGACTGATCGTGTGTAGATACCATGTGACTTGCAATAAAGCGGAGAGATGTGCAGTGCACGATTTTCAACAGTTTAGGAAGTAACAGCTGATTAAAAGTGGGACTCCAGCGTACGTTGCAGGACAATATCCTACATTAGAGATCTACCATATGTTATATCAATGTTCGTGTCAAAAACATTCACTGCCGCTCACAGCTGCCGGCGAGAATGAATCAAAACGTTAAATCACTGAATCAGCCAATAAACTGAACGACGTGACCATTACAGTCTTAGCTATTCAAAAAGAACATACATGAAAAAAAAAGCTTGTTTTATAACGAGTGATCTTGATTAAAACATTATCTACACCATTCCAACATCTGAGGTACCAAAAACAACAACTCTTAGACGTCTCTTCACAACATAAAGGATGCAGTGTTTTTGGTAATCTTTTTTTTTTTCTTTTAAGAGATGAAATACAGTATCAGCGGGTTAACTGTACCCTAAATGTCCGCAAAAACTGCTGTAGTACTAGAGGTTCTTTGTGACAGTGCATGGTTAAAAATATGATTCAAATGATATGTCAGATAAATATCTACTTCAGTAATGTTATTAAGAAAAGCATTCGGATAAAGTGATCGATGCTCCACATTTCCTTGACATTTAAATTTCTCGAGTTAAGATCAACAGCACTGACATTTTAATAAGCTTCATAAAATACAAAATATAACAAACAAGATCTGACAAATACTATCAACGGAACCTGGACTTAGTAGACACAACACAACAATATCAGCCGACTCTGAGTCTGCTGCACCCACGAGTCCGAAAGAATAATCAGATCTGTTTCTTTGTCATACCAGTTCTCTGAGAGCTATAACATCTTTGCCGACAGAACCGTCACACAGAGGACAACATCACAGAAGAGGAATTCCAGCAGACAGATCCTGCAGAATCTTTATGATTGAAGTTTTCCCAGTATAAAGGGATGTCAGATCGATTTCAGTGAATAAAGACTGCGGATCTTACCAGCTTATCATAGACGGTCGTTCTTGACTGCCCGCGGGTAAAGAGACTGAGTGAATGGTGTAGCAGATGATTTATTGTCGTAATTACATCAGAGGGCTATTGGAGTACTGGTACTTACTAATATGAATAGACAAGAAAGTCAGACAGACGGACAGACTGACAGACAGACAGACAGACGGAGCCAGACCACATAAAAAGAGAAAAAGAACGGATGAGAAAGATAGCGACAGGACGTTAGAGAAAGAGAGAGAGAGAGAGAGAGAGAGAGAGAGAGAGAGAGGTGGAGAGAGATCGAAAAAGTAAAAGAGATGAGGGAGACAGAGGTACAGAGGAAGGAAAGGAAAAAAAGTGATGGGAGAGGGACAAAAAAAAAAAGAATCAAGACTGATAAAAGATGCCAGATGGAGCAAATAGTTGGTTGGAAGAGACTAAAAAAAAAAATAAGATCAAAAGAGCGGAATTGTGTTTGTATGTGTTTGTATGTGTGTGTGTGTGTGTGTGTGTGTGTGTGTGTGTGTGTGTGTGTGTGTGTGTGAGAGAGAGAGAGAGAGAAATCCACAAGATGTTGACATTTCAAATGACAATCTCAAAGACAAACTAGAGACTGAACAATTTCCCTCAAAGGAAGTTCGAGAAGCCACCGGGACACGGCTCTGATGGCGACCGGATACTCTGGAGTGCGGAGGGAGATAACTGTGTTTGGTCATGCTGCTAAATGAGGTAATCTGATTTCGAAGAGCCAGTGAAGGCGACCTTGGTCACTTGGTGTTCATAACTAGCTAGCTGTAAGTGTATGCAGGGTCAGTCACGAAAAACCGCTGAATCCGAAGTCTTTGGTATCTTTATAAGCACACTCTTCAAATATATTCCCCATCTCGAAAACTTAGTTTAGCTCACTTTAAGCCAGACACATATTTCTGGGCCTGCTCACGTAGCTGTTACGCTTAGAAGCCTTCTCCTCTCTCTCTCTCTTTCTTTCTCTCTCTCTCTCTCTGCTTTCTCCCTCCACTCTGTTACTCTTCTTACTCCTTTCCCCCCCTCCCCCCCCCCACACACACATACACTCTCTCTCGCACACATAAAATACGAAATTGTGTTGTCTCTGTACGTCATGTTCCTACTACACTTCCCCACCTCTTTCCCCGTCCTCTGTTTCACTTCCTTCCCCTTTTTTTCTCATCCCGGGTATCTGTATGATCTTACGGGGAAGATTGTGGTGACCGCACAATCATTTTTTGATTCCGAACTGTGTTAGTTCTGCTGAAGGGAACGTTTTACTTCCTTATTTTAATTCTACCTTCTGATGGGGATGGAGCTGAAAGAATCGTCCGGGGACGATTACATCTGATCTCTCAGGTCATAAAAATACAGTGGACTTGCAGAGAACTGTGGGAACGGATAGAACAAAGTAAATAGTTACAAGCAGCAATAATTTAAAAAGCTAGAAATCAAAATAATGATTATCTTTCATCCGCTGAGGTTTATTCTTTTCCCCTCTTTAATTAAAGTTACCGGTGGGTAAAAAAATTGTGGATCTGAATTTGTGTAAAAATTAAAAAGACACAACAATAATATAGTGTATGGACCCTACAAGATAAAACAATACAATAATCATACATTATAGTACCCTCAGCAAATGAGGAGAAAAGCATCCGATTAACAGAGTAATGTAAAAGTGCCTAGAGGAAAAGTGATAGATGTTTTCTTTGGGATAATGATAGCGTTTGCTCACTGGGCTCCAATCTTTGACGCATAAATGTTAGTGTATAATAACTTTTGCTATTGTTTTGTACATGAATTACATGAATTACATGAAAAGCCAGTAGCACGCTCTGCCTTTGTGTATATTTCTGTGTATTGTCGATATCCTATTGTTTGAGCCGTCGGACTCGAGTCCTAACCCCTAGTCATGTGAGAACAAAAAGTATTTCTCTAATGATGTTTATTCACTGTTCATTGTTCCTTCATTTAATGGTGTCCTAACGGTTGAGCCGTCGGGCTGGAGATCGAATCAGTTTCAAGATTCGTATCTCAACTGGTCCCGACATTTTGTCCTTGGGAAAGGCAATTTATACACATTTCTTGACTCGGCCCAGGTTAAAATGGGTATCCGTCTAAATAATTTATAGACAGTAAACGATATTTTTAGATTGATAAGATTTATAGCCCTTAACAGGTAGCCACATCTTATGCTTCTCAGAAAGCTGAGAGCGTCTGTAAGTATCTCCATTGGGTCTAATGGGGTAGGAATAGATTGTAAAGCGGTCGGATCTTGTACACTGTACGGGGATAAGAGCTAAGTACATGCTCTCTATTATTATTGTTATTAATGTATGGATCTGGCATGTTTGTGATAATTATGTACCCGTCCGTGTTCCATTTGTGAGTTCTATCTCAGTACTCTCATAGCCAAGATAGTTGAAAACATACATTCAGAAACCATCACAAGATATTTATCATATAACCTGCTTCAGAGAAATATTGATAGAAAGAGAGGCCTTAGTGGCCTAATAGAAAAATATGAGGAAACTGGCAGTTCCTAAATGAACATTAACTACTCATAAGCTCACAATATGTGCCAACTTCACATCACTGCTTCATCAGCTGTTGGCAAAGTCTCGTGTTCATATGTCGATGCCCTCCAATAGATCGTTTGAATTTGTTGGGCTTATGGAAGACAGGACTAGGCTGGTTTCAAAAGAACATTTTCAACTCAGAGCCAAGCGAGGATGACCAGTTCTCCGTTAACTTTAAAGTTATTCAGTAGAAGATCGGAGAAATTGGTAGGGAAAATGTTAATACTCTTAAGGTTCCTGTAAATAACATTGTAGAGCTCCACGATTAACAGATAAATTACTCGAGGCATCTATTTGTAATCAATTTTACGGAATGCTATTGTCGTAGAAACTAACTCTTCCCTGTTTACCTTTCGGTGATTGTTCCAGTTTTAGTAAATCTTTGAATAAAATGTAAGCATATGCATTTTTGTGTGGATGACTTACGGTCTGTAGTGCACATTATTATCTTATTAAATGTATTTATAATTATTTTAGAAGACCAATGAAAAATGTCGACAACTGTGTCCCTTCTACGAATACTTTAGAGAATGTCTGAAAATTCCAACAACAACAGCAGTTCACCTTATTTCACCATGAAATAACAGGCACTTGTCCTCTTGATTGAGTTTCAGTCTTCATTGACTGCTATTCCTAACAAACGAATTTATACCCAGCTCAATCTTCTGCGCCCATAATAACCATGTCCAGTTTACGAGCCTTCGTTACCTTCCTTACAGCGTTATGAATACTAAGCTCAAATACACATGCCCGTGGACTCATATTCACAAACACATTATTCATATGCATTTGGTCATAATTAAGTTGGTACTCTCAGCACGGAGTTTTCTCTTGCTCAGGGTATATCATATTATGTTCTGTCTCTCTCTCTCTCTGTCTAAGTTCTTTTTTTTTTCTCTCTCTCTCCATTGATCTTATTTTGCTGGGCTCTGTCTCTGTCATTTGCACCCCTCCCTCCCCCTCCCAAACACAAAAGCAAGAGAAATGCTTCTAGAACACATAGATAAGCAAGCAGTCATTCGTGTCTATTCTATTTCCCCCTTTCATTTGCTAGTGCATCTGTAACTTCTATGAGCATGGATTTATGTGAACACAGAAATGAGAACATACATATCATTATTCATCTGAGAATATAGAAATCTATTTTTGCGTTATATAATGCCAATTATCAAGCGTCCTTGATTGTCTATGAATTCAATGGAGCAGTAAAATATTTGTGCATCACTGGATTTCGCACTCCGCATGAGGGTGTATTTAATAAGATCCCGTCAAGGAATTCACTGCAGGGGGACGCAGTGGCTCTGTGGTATGGCGTCTGCTCACGGAGCAAACGGGCCGGGATCGACTCGCGGGTTCTGCA
>JBCEWB010157629.1:0-10530 GCA_039654565.1 Peronia peronii
AAAATCGATGAAAGAGTAGGCTGCTTGCCGCTGTCCGGGCAAAATTTCCAAATTCCAAATTTCTACCCACAAAAATTTCTCACCAAAAATTAGCAACTTCTAAAAGCCGAGATAATCCTACTTCCTTTGGATTGAAAGGCTTAAGAAAAACAAAACAACAGTTTCATTGTGTGCCTACGGTAAGAATCATTATTTGCCGCTGTAAAACGAGGTCACTATTTGATAACTTCACTCTTATAACTTCACTCTTATCGCAATTGTTAGTGCCCCCCCCCTCCCCCCGCCCATCCCCTTGCCATCCCAACCCCCACTCCTTACCCTCGATACACACCAGCATTTGCACTCTTACTGCTTAATTGCTGTTCGTTAGCGAAACGAAACTTATGTTCCGATTCTTGTTTAGGATAATCCTGGAGAGTCATTTTTCCACTCATAATAACCAATCCTTTACCTTTTTTTTTTTTTTAATGAAGGCTGCCAACACAAAAGCATGCTTGAGGTTACGTCAACAAGTTTAAAGTATTGACAAAAAGATCATGTCATTCGCTGAGCGGTTGCAACTCATGCATATTCTAACGAGGTATTTCGAGACCGGTCACATGACCGAGGATAATTTATTACTCACTCACAGGTGGGCTTGTTTATATGGTATGTGTATCTCTGAATGTTCATCATTGGTCAAGAGCTCCCTGTCGTGCGTAGAGCATATAAATCAGCGTGTGAGCAAAGGTTCCTCGGTTATATGACCGATCTCGAAATACATAACCAGAAAGGCTACCTAGACACCATTCAGGCAAGAGTGATCACTTTGCTTTGCATTTCAGAAAAATGTTTAACAACATAACCAACTGAATTTGCTGCCCAACGTATCACGAAGCCGATCTGTCAAAGACTCTCACATCATATTTTGCACTGAAATTCTCCCAATCCAAACAGAATAAGGTGTAAAAATATAGAAATCACGATATATCACCGTTTAACATACAAAGTATTTCCCTTTTAAAAAATATGAATATTAACATCATTTTAGAAATCCTGAATATAGCGAGTTTCTGTTGACCCATCTCTAGAGTTAATGGCTTATTGAGCGTAATAAAGCGGAACTTTTTTTCAAAGACAGAAAAGGAAAGAAACGAACAAAGAAAAAAAGAAAGAAAGAAGGAAGGAAAAGAAGGAAAGAAGGAAAGAAAGAAAAAAAGAAGAAAGAAAGAAAGAAAAAGAAGAAAAAGAGGAAGAAAAGATTTTTTTTCCAGGGATCAACCCTTTTAGCGGTTCAATGTTAACTAAAACTTGAGTTCAGCTCTATTAAGAGGTCCAAGCCCCTTTAAATTATTCATATAAATTGATTATTGAGACATTTCTTTTACCATCTCACGCTCTCCATATGTAATTCTTTATTTTTTTTTTCCATAGCAAAGTCTTATTTTCAAGTCAAAGTTCACCCCGTACCATCCATGTCATGACTGTTGGAAAAAATCAAAGGGAAATGCTAGAGAATAACAATAATTCAACATTTTTGTTTTAAAATCACGTGGGGGATACCATTTAAAGCAAGATTAAGAAGTTTCATTTTCGATGCTCTGAACAAATATAAAAGCTGTCAAGAATAAATCGAATAATGTGCATTGTTCCGAGCACTAAAATTCAACTCGAGAATGCTGAAAGGACAGAGGGAGGGAGGGAGAGAGAGATGCTGCGCTCGGACTTTAGCTGGATACAGTTGCATGACTGTATTACTATTCACATTTGCTCTGCACTGGCTAAATTGGATATGCAAATAAAATCTCTAACAGATTAAGTATAGGCTCAAATAGTTACACTCTACCCTTTGCTTGGCGTAAGTGATGCCACCCCTTGTTTGGCGAAGGTGACGCCTTACACACGTTGAAGGTGAAAGTGCCCGCAAATTGTATGTGTGTTCTCCCTCTCCCTGTGTGGGTGTGTCTGTGTGGACCACCGTTCGATCGATATTGCTTTGTCGATCGATTTCCTTTATGCCCGCTATTGAATCCGATTTTTACTGACAAGCAGAAAAAAATGTAAGGGGTAAGTTTACGATCTTACTGTGGGTTACTG
Source organism: Peronia peronii (assembly GCA_039654565.1). Lineage (NCBI taxonomy): Eukaryota > Metazoa > Mollusca > Gastropoda > Systellommatophora > Onchidiidae > Peronia > Peronia peronii. The sequence goes on from JBCEWB010157629.1 coordinate 2,077, forward strand.
TAGATAGCTTATTGTGGTACATGTATTAGGCTTTGCTCTCTTCACTGATGACAAATATTTGGATGACAATTGGTCGAAAAGCTGGAACAAAAGTTTTGTTACACCAAAAATATAGAGATCAAAGTCGTTCTGATTTTTCACATTGGGGCGTAAGCATTGCCAGATTTCATTATAGGTAAGTTGGTAAGTATTTCAAGCATGCTGAAATGATTTGAACAGACAACAGCGTTTTGAATTCGGTCTTCTGGTATAACTACCAAACTTTTTAACTTCATCCATTCATCACTATTATGTCTACCTGTTTCCGCCAAGCGCAAAAAGCTGTATTGCCTTCTCGCTCTGAACAATCTGTGATTCATTTCCTTGTAGGCAGATAATTATATCCACTAGCAAATACTCCTACACTACTCCAACTAAACAAGGGGGGAAAAGGTAAAACGACTCCACATAATGATCTTTGTTCCATTTGACATAAAACAAAATGTTTCATTTTCTTTATTTTTTTTAACAGCACGGGATCCGTCGAGGATTGATATTCTGGTGGAAAAAATCTTTGAATCTCAGAGAATAATGGCTATAAAAAAAAAGATTCAAGCTTCGTCAACTTTTTGCCTACTGTATTCGCTGATATAATGAAGGTATACATGTTTAAAAATCGGATTTAAAACTCATACAAACAAAGCAAAACAGAACAAATAACACCAAATAAAAGAAGATGGAACAGGGAGGCTTCGGACCAGCAGTAAGCATGGATATGAGCTAGTCATGTTCGTTCCTCTCCCCTCCCCCTCCTAATCCCCTCCCCCTCCTAATCCCCCCCCCCCCCGCCTCCTTTTTTTCTCATTTCATTCTTTCTTTTTTTTTTCTTTAAGTCTTTTTTTTTTTCATTCCGGTTCCTGAAAAATCTTTCGGTCTGCGTATTTCTGAGTTTTTGTTTGTTTGTTTGTTTGTTTTTATGTGCTATTCCTTCTTTGGTTAATGTTTACCAACATATTTATAGAAGTGATAGGCTGAAATAGCAAAAGCTCGATATTACATCTAATACAGAGAAACATTTTGGGCCTAAAGTAATAAAATCGGTCTCACTTCCTGCTTGAAATAGTGAAGTTCATGACACTACCTTACATGTTTGAGATCTTGGTATACACTATTATAATCCACGTTAAACAACACAATCAAGTTTCGGAGCTGCAGTCTTGCGGAGCATTCTTTGGCAAACTGAACTTTCTGCGTATACGACTTAGTATACGTGTAAAGGTAAGGATGGGATCCTTGCCCAGGCTTTCATGAATAAGTTATAGACGAGTTCCCCTACTCTTGCACAGCCCAATACGCCTACTCACACCTCGAGCCAAGACACGAATAAAATAAAAAAAAGCTTTGTTATATAAAATTCTGTGTGAGATGATTCTTCTGCTAAGTTATCATTGACTGAGTAAAGATGCAAAGTGCATGAAAGCGAAATGAAATAAAATAAAACCTGATTTTTTTTTCATTTAAATAGATGATGGAATTAACATTAATATTTATTCTTAAAATCATTTCTCGGTGATACTTTTGACGGAATAAATGTGCGATGCAGAAAACGCAAATAACATTTTTTTTTCCTCTTGAGAATATAAAGGCGATCGATTTAGAATCAATAATTATTTTTAATGCTATATATCATAAACTAAGTTTTATACGCGCTAAGATCGCAATGATCTATTAGAAACTGCCAAATAAAGGACACAGTGAAAACTAGACAGACTAGTTAATATAACTCAAATATTGATAATATCTCACAATAAATACTTAGCAGTGCCTCTATGTACTTACTTCGGTAGCAGATGCCAAAATCCAGACTCTAGCTTCGTGTGTTGAAAAGATCTCGCTCCATGAAATTTAACCTATATCTTGACTTGTGATCATGAGGAAAACAGTGCTGACTTTTAAACCATCAGCTGACGCCCTTTAGGTCAATGTGTTTTGACTTGCCCAAACCTGCACGTTGATTTGAATCGTTTGCATTCCTTACAAAATGTCTTAATACTTTTTTTTTAACAACCGATGACAATTCTTGCCGTATGACACCTATAAGTCAGGGATTACGCCAAGCATGTAAGGTGAACGCAAGACAATGAAATGAGTAAAAGATCAATCTACATTCACACTCACAAACACATGCACACACGCTCTGGTAAGCGCGGGAGCCGGACCTCGACTAACGAGCCCGTCCTCATTGACACAGGTAAATAAGGTCGACAGCGGCACCTAAAGCCTATTGAGTTTACCTCCCAGTAGTTTCTGTGGGCTGTTATCGCCGCACAAGATATCGACCATGAGTATCGAACATGACGAATTTAAAACATTGTTACATTAAATTTACATTTTTTCCTTGTGGAACTTAAACTGTAAATATTCATTGAATTTTTTTTTTTCTGTTGAGTATGACATTCTGAATATGGCTTAATTATCAGCGGTGAAGTTACAGAAAAGTTACATGCACTTTTACTCCCACGGTAATTATATCATAAATACAACAGTTTGATAGTGCTGTGGAAGGATACAATGTTTATTGATGGGAGACTGTCCTCGAAATTATGAATTACACCCATGTTAACCTTTTCTCCATCTCTATGCATTGTCTTCATGGAATAATGTAAGTAGCGAAACATGCTATGTTCCCGCGCCACTGACATTCCCTGGCTTTCTTACATAGAGACTGTCATTTGCGCGACCTTGTATTTCAAATGTGTAGAAATCTATTCATTTTGTATGATTTCCATATTTTCTCCTTTAGTTTTATGTTTTAGTTCCTACGGTATAGAAAAATATAAAGTAAGTTTACTTTACACAGTACAATGATGGGGTACCGGATGCATTATTCATGTCAATATATAGTTTGCAAGTGTTATCCATGTGTAATTTCATTCAGTGTGTGAAATTTTGATATAACATGATATGGATGAGAATACAGTACTTATGTATTTATACAATACATTAGTGGGGTATTGGATATAAATTATTCATTCAGTACAGCAGTATTCGGTACGCCCAGCAGATTTGAGTCTGTCAGGTGGGTCTAACACGTCGGCGCAGTTCCAGAATTCGCCGCGCGGCAACAATGTAAACCGTTGTAAATACCGGCTGGCCAGCGATTGGTCCAAGACAAGGCTGTTTTCCCGCGCTCCATTGGCAGCAGTGACAAACATTGCTGGAGTCTACAGTGCTGAGGCAATGTCGGGGACAGAACCTGGCCGGCAACGTAACAAATACCATATTTTCTGCTGTCTGAGAAAAAGTTTGTCCTTGCTGATCGTTTTTGTTGTAGGCGCTACGGTTCTTCTTTGTTATTGTGGAAGAAACATGAACCATTCTTGCAACATAAAACCACGGAAGGAAAGATAAAAGAACAAAGAAAAAAATCATGGCTTTCAAAAGATCAGAATCCAGGTCTAACTAAAAAAAAATAAATTTAAAAAAAGGAGCCTCTAAAATTAAACAGTAACAATACATTTAATATCCTGAGAGTTATGGATGGACAAACATATCTTGACATAACTTACAGCAAAAATATATAGCACAATAGATATTATTGTATACATTGTGAGTTTGTTTTGGCCATCTACTATCGTTATCCAAGACTTTTGTCTGGGGCTCAGCACACTGTTTGAATAAATATTGGATATTCATAATCTTTTCGAAAGGCTCTATGTGTTATGGACCACTAATCTTGTACATACATTGTCGGGATAAAATCCGCTAGTTCATTTTATTCGGTTACGAAACCTATGTGTTTACTGCTAAACTCTAATTCTAATTCTTTTCTATAATATCATTTCAATCTCTTTATAAGTCCAGGGTGTTAGTCTGACAAGCAAGCGTGTGAAGTATTTCAGAGCATTATAATTTATTATGTTATTGTACGTGTATCGGTACTATAATCTGTTTCAACCACTGACAACCAATATCTAAACCCATGACCTTGCCTTGCTGAAAAAAAAAAATATGCCATTCGCCAGTTTGGCTAAAAGAAAACTATTTTGGTCGTTGCTGTAGACGCCAGAGTTGTTTGTCTTGACAGTTTGGATTGACTCGAACGGCGGTAATCAGTTCCCGAACTGCTATAGCAAGTGTATTGTGCCTGATGGCACTGTGGTAAGGAAAGGAAACAATGGCAAATAACATCTAGATCTAGATCTTGGTCAGGACCACTGACACGGGAGCGACTGGAAAGGAAAGGATTAAGAATGAAATGACATTATAATAAAAATGTAAACGTAGATAACATTATGTCACTGGCTGACTTTCGTGTCTGCCTTGTATTTTTATTCATTCATTTTGGTAAAATTTATGGCAAGAAACAGCAAATATATTGCTGTCTTAACTTCAAAATATTTAGAAAAGATGATGTTGAATTCATTATCTGCAGAACTGAGTAGCGAACCAGATCTATCGCCGAACTTGGAACATTAAGATATAAAAGGTATAGAAGAAAAAGATGTAGGGGGGAATACAGTAATTGCTTAAAACAGTAACAACATATCAATATAGCAACAACCATAACAAAATCGTTATCAAAATAAGGTTTTCGAAATTAACTCGATTTCCTCAATGAAAGTGAAAGTCACACTCAATGTTTGTGTTTGTGCGAGAGTAATGAAGCGTAGCATGATACTCAGATCGGTCTGAGCTGTTCGGTTTTGAAGGAGAGGCGGGGTCTACTGGGAGGGAAGAATGGGGTAGGAGAATAGGGCGGTGGAAAAAAAAAAAAGTGGCAATAGCAACCAAAACAGAGTTAATGACGACACTGGTGTTGTTGTTACTGGTGTTTTGAATATGGCTCTCACTCTCCTCTCCTCCTCCTTCCGCCCCTTTCCCTCTTCTCTCTCTCTCTCTCTCTTTCTTTCTCTCTCTCCTTTTTTTAAAACCGGATCCACATCTTAAATTCTTGTTCTTTCATCATCTTCCTTATATTATTTTTACACCCTTACTTTTAATATTATAACACAGTGATGTAATTACAACTGGCTATCAGTGTTGTAACTCTCAAAATGTTCTTTCACTCTTTCGTTCTTTTTTTCCAATTATTAAACTTACTACGCAAGACATATGCATTGCATTTTTTTAAAAAGATAAAACCAGTGTAAATACACACACTTAATCTTATTGAATCAAGATCGGTTGCTACAACATTCAGCTATTGTAGATACGCCTTCATATTATCGCTTTGTCCATATGTCACGCCGTCAGACAGGTGCAATGACGGTAGAGATAATCAGATCTGCGATGGGGGGGGGGGGGGTATCCAGAAACAAACCATGTGTTATTGACGCCCATACTTTCTATGGCAAGACAGCTGTTGTTACTGTCCAATTCTAAAATGTTGTTCATTCACTTACCCTCAGAGACTTGGAGCTGGCGGCTTCTAAAAGGAGACGGTGATGTTGTAATGTCTAATGCAGAGCTTAATTTCCAAAACTTCTTGCAATCTCATCTGGACTGAATGAATATTGGTCTTTACCTAAAGTTTGTGCTCTGAAATTATTTTCTTATATAAACACCTATGATGTTTCTGTCTCTCATTTTCTTAGGCCATTCCTGATCTAATTTCGAATACCATATTGTAGCAGTAGCGGGTTCAGTTAATTTGCATGTATACCATACGGCAGGGGCCTCGCCTCTGAGAGAAAATTTGCAAAGCATCAATGAAATCGTTTTCGATTACGGGGTATCTTCTCTACATTGAGAATTTAAGTGCTGATTCCCTGTGTGATTGTTGCTGTTTTTTTTTTTTGTTTGTTTGTTTTCTTGTTATTTTCTTTTGATGTAGAAATTCATGGGTTCCTGATCCTCTTTGGCTCTTCAAGACGAAGCTCCAGTCCAATTGCTCTCTAACAGAACCTGCCTTTGACGTACATGTACTTTATTTTTCAGTCTTCATTCGTATAATGTTATCGAACGAAAAAAGAGGTAGCATTTGTTATATGACAAAATGCCAACAGAACAATACAAGCTTACAAACCTCGATTCTATTTACATAAATCTCTATTGAAAGGGGCCCTATTCGTTTTATTTGTTAGATTCGAAAGAACATTAATACCATAACATATTCAAAGATCGCTGATTCGGCACGAGCGTGTTTATTGAATTATAATTATTGTGCTAGGGAAATGTTCAGACCGAGCTCACTGACCTGGCTGGTCTCACACAATACCTCCTGGACTACTCTGTTGCTCAGTTCGTACCATAGTGTGCAGTTCAATATATGTCTACTTTACAGCCCATTATTTTCACCCCCAGGCTTGGAAAGAGGTTTATCATAGTATATAGGTTTTGCAAGTTGGGTTTGATAGGGCATAAAACTGTAATTCCATCATTGCTGTTATGACCTTAGTGCGTTTATTAAGATCTCGTTTAATATTTGTGCCTACAAGACGAAAAGCATTGACCTCGCTATCATCAATTCAAGATCAAGTTGTTGCTACATCTATATCAGTTTTTGTATTTTAAAGTGTTTCTAGTTCATGAAACATTGTACTCACATTGCACACTGAAGGAGTTTTATTAAGCGGTAGTTATTTTCTTTGTCAGGTTTGAGAGGGCAATGATACCATAATTCAAAGATCGCTACATCTCCATAACGTCGTAAGCGTGTTTACTGCTGAACTCGTGGCGTCTATACTTAATAACAAACAACTCATTGACCTTGCTGACTGCAACATGGCAGGCACGTAATACTTCGTCCATACTTGATCATGATATGAATTACAATTGAATGTATGTCTGATTCATGACCCCCTGTATTCAGAATAGATCTTTAGAGGGTTACAGCCTCTTAAACATTGAAGACAGCAACAAAATTGAAAGACACGATACGAAACACGAATTATGAGCAATCAATAACATACATACGAATGACACAAAGCCAACGTTTTGAATGGTGTCTCTGCTCTGAACGTTTCCAGCTACATGATTCGAGTGCCATTAAATGCTACATGTAAATAACACTTTGACATGCTAATGTCAATCATGTGGGATAAATTTAACATTGATTAAAGAGGCAGTTGTCAATGAACTAATATGTTAGCCTTTCTTTACGACTACATTATCTGCCTGAAAATGCTTCTTTTTGTATACAGATCTATAACCTTTTCTTTTCTTTTCTTTCTGTTTTTTTTTTTCTTTTTTTTTTTTTCAGCGAAGAAAGGAAGAGACGAGCAGATAAACACTGATTCCTTTATTATTGCCATTTCTTTCCGTACATCACTAGAAGTTCCTTATGCTTTCAGTCTGAACATTTTCCCGTTCATGTTTTAATCAATGAGCTGCTTTTCCAACTAAGTTTTTTTTTTTTTTTTTGGTCATTTTCTTAAGTCGGCAAGGAAATGAATTTATTAAAATTGTTTTTTCAAATCGTGTCCTCGCTCTTTCTCTCTCTCTCTCTCTTTCTCTCTCTCTCTGTCTCTCTCTCTCATCTCTCTCTCTCTCTCTTTCATTCTCTCTTTCCACATCAATCAGTTCCACAATCAATCAATCAGTCAATCGACTGATCAATTGATCAGCCTATACCGTTGACTGAGAGCTGCTCAGTGAGTGTATCCGCGTTTCTCCGCATCACACTTTGGAAATCTAAAACATCATGCAAGAAAACGAAGCACAAGACAGAAGAAGAAATATAGCAGTGATCAGTAAAATGGCAACCTTCAGAGCCTTCCTTCCAGCATTAATGATGCATGTCAGGCCCAGGCAAGGTCTGTCCAATCATTCACGACTGACATTCCTCTCTCTGTATTCCTGGGTGGAGAAGCCGCGGGAAGAGCGTGCTCAGGGGACCAGAGGGGCGGGGGGAGGCGAAGAAGGCAAATGTTGAGGGGATGCGTGTGAGTCCGGCAAGATAGAGAAGTCATTCATGTGTGCAGATTAGTTCTATGCGCTTGGCAAAACCACCACAGATACTGGGTTTTTCGATCACAATATCGTCTCTCTGGTATCTGAAAATGATCAGGAAATTAACAGAAGGTGAAAATAAAGGGTGCGGAAGACAGACAAACAAACAGACAGACGGACAGACAGGCAGGCAGGCAGATTGAGGTGACTGAAAATAAGAAAATAGATTAGACTACGGCATAAATTGTTTATTATTAAGAACCATTGACGAATTAACAATGTCATTCAATAATAACTGTATACATATATATAAATTGAAATATTTATGTTACATATGTGCATCAAGCATCCCAATAAACCGAAATAATATCGTAGCCACTACTGACACTTTTACTTTCTATGGACAATATATATGTGCAGATATTTAATGACATAGATTATAAGTTTTCCTTGACATGCCAGGAGTTTTATTAAAGACATTGACAGCATTTAGTTTATTTTTGGCCTTATGGGGGGGGGGGGGGGGGGGGGGGGGGGGGGGGGGGGGGGGGGGGGGGGGGGGGGGGGGGGGGGGGGGGGGGG
>JBCEWB010157640.1:0-10530 GCA_039654565.1 Peronia peronii
CCCCCCCCCCCCCCCCCCCCCCCCCCCCCCCCCCCCCCCCCCCCCCCCCCCCCCCCCCCCCCCCCCCACACACAAACTGCCGAAAGAACAATTTCATTGTGAAATATGCGATACACGAAATACGGCAGAACATATTGTTATGGAGTGCCCCCGATATGACATAGCACGGAGTAAGTTGAAGGAAGAATTCCTGCAGTGTGAAATCCTCTAGTCTTTTGTAAATATTTTAAAAGAAGGCTTGCAAATTTAACTAAGAAGAGCGAGGACAAGTTGTTTTAACAAATTAAATCTGTAAGCAGTTAAAATAGTTTCCTCTCGACGAGAAAGTTGATATGAACGAGATATGAATGAATTTAAGATACATAGATATGTATAGTATATATACATGTATGTTACATGTTATGGAAGTGGACAGGTCATAAAGAGCTGTAACAAAGATTAGGCATCCCTACCACTATGAGCCTTATATGTGTGGTTTTTACGAGGGCACACGGAGTTTCGACACGCTAATTAAATTTATGACAACGCGGCACGCTAGCCATAAAGACAAAAGGCGAGAGTGTGCAACTGAATTTTAAACATGAGACATATGTACAGTCTTATTTTAAAAATATATTTGACAATAAATTTATAACCAGTGTGTCCAGTGTAAATATGTACCACGTCTATTTATGTCCATCACATATTCGATAAATATAAATGTACTGAGATTTTTGTGCATGCATGCACATCAATGTTATATGATCAATTTTATCTTTTATCCATTTGATAAAATTTTAAAACATTAAGTCTGCCCGAACCAGACAGAGGGCAGTCCTGACCCCCCCCCCCCCCCCGAGAGGAGGTGGGGGACTGGGGAGATGGACTAGAGGTGGGGGGGGGGGGTACCCATACTCGCCTCCCTAGCCTCACACACCAGATGCAGGTGGGGGCCATTCCCATAATTTTGTACTTATGGCATGAATGTGATGATTTATATAATGACCGGCGAGAGCACTAGCAGGCCAGGAGATTTTTATTTATAGTGAAATGTCTCTTTCTCCACTTTGAGCCCAAGTGAAATATCAGCAAAGCTGAGCCGCATGGGACAGGGGTGGGGGAAAAGACATCCCTATCCCACGTTTTCCCAGCGACCAACACTGGCTGTGACCCTCAGGCCAAATCTGATATATATCTGCATGTGAATGGGAAGGGCCGGATTACACGTAAGACCCTAGCCTAGCCCACCCAGAGGGAAGATAAGCCAGAGACCCCGCATGTATTGTCTTAGACTCTTATATTATACTTTTTCTCCTAAGCCTGCATATGCGAACATGACTAGACATGACTGGGCAGGAGTGCAACCTAGAGTAAGACCCAATATTCGCCGGATGATAGTTGGAAAGAGAGTGTGTGTGCCTGTGCCATGAGGTGGGGTGAAAAGACTTGCGTCCACAGACAGAAGGTCAGCCTGCCTAATATGCATGTGCGGAAACGGCAATCAGCTGTGCTTACATGGGAAACTGGGTCAAACGGCATGTCGGTATCGAATGTAAACATTTTTACGTTTTCTTTTCCAGCCGTAATTCACCAGCTTGTCTTTATTTCATCTAGAATGCACAAGCAAACAACGATCAAAAGATAAAAACAAGTGAATTTTTCTTTAACGCTTACAGCTTTTATACATTCTAGACTCCTAGATCTAACAGAAAATTGCGATAATCCGCCCACGGACAGTAAATCCATCTGGATCTAAGTCCCGATCGAGTCCAATTGGTAATTGTTTTCAAGAACTCAAAGTGGTTTGTGCAGCTTTTATGAAAAAAAAACTATTCTTGTCTGGATAAGATCTAGATCTAGATTTAATCCCGATTTAAATCCAAGTCTACATCAGGGAAGAAGTTCCTTTTTTGCTTGTCATTTCTTCTTTGCATTCGGATTTTTATAGTTGACGAAATACTTACAGCCGAAATAGGAAATTGCTGCCTAGGTCAGGGCTACATAGGGCTACACAGCACGCGTAGACCTAGATCTAATGTCTGTCATTCATGGAAATAACCATGGTTCCTATATATACACCAAATCAAGCCCGATATAGACATGTATAAGTTTTGTCTCTTGGATATGCTCTAGTTATGTCTGGTCCAATGTCCAAAGTATTAGATCTAGATCTAAGTTTAAATTCTAGATCTAGATCTAATCTACATCTAGTGCTTTGAAGTCTTCAGTTAAAAAAAAAATTCAGTGAAGAAATTTAACTAACAATAGTAAAAGAAGAAAGCAAAATTCTTGAAGACAAATACTTTAGTAATAAGTGAGAATATGCCAAATTTTGATGTCTCTGTGTGCCTCTAGATTAGTAGCGCTATTTGACTCAGATCTGAATAAATTAGTAGTGTTATAGAGGCTGACCTAGATCTACTTGGCACTTGCCACCATATCACCTGCAATGGCATGTCTATAGAGCATGCTTAGCCAGAGTGCAGGGATCACGAATTCTACCTCCAGTTTTGCTAAGTATACAGTCTATAATTTAGATCTACATATTATTTGATCGCAACTCAAAACGCAAGCAAAAAGTAGATCTATAAACGTTTTGGTAACTGATGCTGAATATTTATGGTATACCCACTTCTATATTTAGCAACACCCCACCAAAACAGACAACCAATCAAAGCCGGGCTGACCGTTCTACGAGAAATGGCATGTTTACAAAACTACATGTTGTCGCGGTATGAAGTCATGTCACGCATGCGCAATAGCCCGCCTGAGTCGACGCAAGTGGTGAAAAGTCACTTCTCCTTCCGTCGCTCCCCGCGTGGTTACAGGCCTTATCTTAAAGTATCTATGTTTATAAATTCTAATTTAATTTATTTTCCTTCATTGTTAACTCCATGCTCTCATCCAGGGGAAGGCGGACAAAAACAAAACATTAAAGTAAAATAATAAAGGCCACGAGCCCACTTTTACCCGTTGGCATTCTTTTTGCAGGTGTCCTTCGGGGCATATGAGTTTGTGAAAACACACAGAGCACTACCAACTTTGCCGTGGCCTAACATGATTACAAATAAAGGCTGAGATAATCCTCGATCAAAGAGGACTGAAAGGCCCAATTGAAACCTGTCTTGGACGGATGTATGGATGGATGGATAGATGGATGGGTGGATGGATGGATGGATGGATGGATGGATGAGTGGATGAATGAATCGATGGATTAATGGATGAATGAATGAATGAAAGAATGAATGAATGAATGAAAATGGTGCATTGAATGCCGCCAAGCACTATCAACCTGTTAACTTTGCCGTGAGGCGGCTATCCCAGTTATAAACATTCCACAGTCAGATTCCCGACAGCAGTGTCAAAGACAGAACCCGACGACGTCATTGGTAGTCGAAGTACCTGGGCAAGTTGGCGATAAGGGACAAGTTGGTTCTGAGAACATAACAAACCCGTAACTCATTTACTCTACACTTTTTTTTTCTGGCCTTCAGGCACAAAATTATTTCAGAGATCATATACATGGGTTAATACAGTGTCAGACAGAAGACAGACAGATAAACGGGCGGAATGAGAGAGGCATGGACAAGCAGGTGAAGGAAGTGTAGAAGTGATGGAAATAGAAAGGGGCGGATGGAGGAAGGAAGTAAGACTCGAAGATATAGAGACGGAGAAAGAGAGGAGGAAGAAGGGACCGACAGAAAGAGAAAGGAAGGAAGGGATAGACATATGAAGAAAGAAAGGGAAAATGGATAGAGTTCAAACCAGACAAACTGTGTGCTTGGGTATCGCTTTGTACCGAGAATGAAAGAAAATATGAACACCCTACTGACATATACCAGTTAGTGCAAGCTTGGAGAGCAACAGTAACTGGAGAGAACAGAAAAGAAAGATAAATAGGGGTCAGTAACATTACAGAATGAACCAGAGGGAACATTGTCCAGACGAAAGCTTCTGGATATGCCTTTAACGAATCGAAAATCGCGATTAGACCTTGCATCATAAGATGCTCTTACAATCACCATAGTATGGGACAGACCGCGGGAAGTAACTTGAAAATAGTAACACTTAAAATAACCTTGACACTATCGAAGCTAATGACTCACTACTTTTAGATATGTACTTGACCCGTGGTCCCCAGAATATTACACTTTTCTATGATGCAAAAAACATGGCAAACTGCTACTGCTCTGCCAAAGAGGAGACCCTGTCGTGGTTTATGCTGGCATTCTCTTTAAAGTATCGAAGAGGTCAGGAAACAGTGGCTGGTAAAGATGAGATGTGGTGCTAGATCAGATTTCAAATCACGAGGGTTGAGACATTTTAAGAAAACGAAAGTTAAGTTTGGTAAAGTTCTTATTTCTGGCGCCGGAGAGCTAATTATTCAGAAAGGTCTATTGACAATCAAGGAGCAAAATCGGGGCGAAGGAGAGGCAGGCTGGCAAATTGGCCCTCGATCTGCACCTGTGTTATAAAATCGATGGAGCATTAAAAGTTAATACGCTACATTACGTCGTACTTGACGGCCCCAGTCGTAATTGGAATGTGGTGGCTTGACCGTTTTCAGAACATGTTCAAAACATCCGATGTTTCATAATAGAAATGACCCCGTTTCGTAAAATAGGACCTTGTTTGACCCGCTCTACCTCTTTCAATTAATTAATGAAACCTGTATTGAAACTTTGATCCAGTGTTCTTGCAAATTTTAATTTCACTGGACATTTTGTCTTTACGGCACAGTTGAAGCTGGGCTGTCTCTTTCGTCAAACACAATTCAGTCTTTGGATATGCTTTTAAAAACAAATGAAACAGGATTGATCAAAACTGACCTGCTAATTTTGATTCGGTATTTTCCCACTTTTAATAGCATTTTTGAAATAATGAAAAGCTTTAAATGGTAGATCATCAAGAAGGCAGATATTCGTTCTCTTGTACTTTCTACACTAAAATACGTGGGCAAAACGCTATTGAAATTTTGCACTTTTAGTAAGCAATAAAACATTTTGGAATTACGGCTCAAAAGGCTCCCTGTCACTCAAACGTTAACGAGCAAACGCTTGTATGTACATTAAGGTAATTAAGCTACATAGTTCAATACTTGAAGCAAAAGTGTGTAAACAGCTCACCATTTTATGCCCATCTCACCTATGAGAACTAAGACTTTTATAAAATGTGCGAAAACTTTGTATGAAAATGTCAGAATTTTATTGGACAATAAATACCACTAATTCAAATTTGAGAAGGATAGACCATACAAGGGTTACATTAGCGACAACACAATAAAAAAGCAAAGAATTCGAATAATAATTTAAACATTGACAATACTTTATTAAGGCAGTTTATGATTCCTTGTTGATACACTTTAAAACGAGACCAAAATCTTTGTTATTCATTTCAGTATCTTAGAACGTCTGTTGTATTGGTAGTGAATCTGAATTTCATGTTTGATAATGTGAGCTTTGAACCAAGAATCGCTTGTTCTGTATAGATGAATTGCTTTCCTATCTAAAAGACTGCCCATAGGAATTGTCTTTGACCGTCAAGTATCATGATTACTTGATCGATTGATCGATTGGTGAATGAATGAATGAATAAATAAGTGATTGGTTGGTTGGTTGATTGGTTGGTTGATTGTTGACTGTTGATTGATTGATTGATTGATTGATTGGTAGTTGCTTCTTACATCTTGCTGCCCGATGTATCATAGAAAAAAAAGAGTGTGAAAAGTTTCCTGTTTTTCCACAGTAAAGAGATTGAATGAAAAGCCTGATCTGAAAGTACCATTCTTATCTTTAAGCCATTGCATCGGCCTGTTTGCTGGCTTCAAGCAGTTGTTCTGTTTGTTTATTCCTTTTACTCAGTTTCATTTCCTCACCCTGGCATAAATACGCTATTTTCAATGGTTTCAAGAAAAAATTGGCCACAACATGAGCACGATGGAAAATTGAACGTGTGGTCGATTGCATTATGAGGCTGTTGTGGCTGTAGGCTAGTGAAGTATCGACCACCTCTAATGTTTGGCACACAGAACGCCGAAATGCTGTTTGGGGTAAAAATTTATTGATTCCATTAAGCCTTATGTTGAGACCTTGACTATAACATTTCACTGGAAACTGATTAATACTTGAAATAATATATATACATATATATATATATATATACGTTAATTAGGATCAATTTGGGATGAGAGAAATTCGTGCCAAAATTGCACCTCAGTGTTTTGTGGTCATGAGTTAGAGAAGGTCCACTGAGATCGAACACAGGTCACACAACGTCCCAAAGGGTTCTGCTCTGCATGGGGAGCACAATGCTATAACTCAATTGCTCAAAGTAATATTTATGCACTATCCCCACTACTGCTCAGTTGTAGAGTATGTAGCATTCGCCACTACTGCTCACGAAAAGATTATGAATTTGTCTCTTCTATCTATTGCCCAGTGTGAAGATTATGCATTTTATCTTCAGTGTAAAGATTGAGCATTTTTGCCTGTAACTGTTCAATGCAGAGAGTATGCACTATCTCCTCTACTGTTCAATGCAAGATGCACCATCGCTTCTACTGTTCGATCTAATGAATATGTATGATTCCCTAAAATAACATTGTCTTGATAACTTTTTTGTCTCGTTTCCATTGACTGAATTATTTATTAAGCTATTAACTGATTCAGGACGACCATATCTCACTACGACTTTTAAAATAGCTAAAACATGTGGTGCTAACACACCCGCTGGACTCTTCTCTCTCTTCTTCTCTTTCTCTCTCTTTCTCCCTTTCTCTTTCTGTCTCTCTCTCTCTCTCTCTCTCTCTCGCCCCCCCCCTCCCCCTCTCTCTCTCTTTAAAATCGGTGCCCTTGCTGGGCAAACGAGACAAGAGAACAAAATGTGGTTTGATAATTTCGACCGAAATAATTTCCTTTATTTCATTCCGGATCCCACGAAAAAATCGAAATGATAGATAAATCTGGACATAAGCCAACACCCAATTCACTAATGCAGCTCAATGCACACAACATAGGAACGCTCTTAGAGGTTGAAAAGTTTTAATGACAATTTACTCTAACAACGTTAAACCAGTATCAATAATCCTATACCTTGTCTTCTTTTTCTTCCACAGATGTCTCTGAAAATGAACTATGCCTGGATGAACTTTATCTTAGTGTGAACGTAATGTATTCATCTTGAATTCTATAACATTCTCCAAGATCGCCCAGTGATCAGACTGAAAGGCAGTAGGGCAGTATGGATTGAAATTTTCTGATGGACAGTGGAGAAAAAGAGCGTATACTACAACACCAGCACCAGGTCCCTGTTCTCCTGTTTAAAAATGTACATCCACATGTATTAGTGTAAGCTAAATATGACAGCATTAATAATAGTATCAACAAGCCTGAACACCGAAGTTCCTACTAGTTTAGTGGTAACCAGGTGGAATTGAGATGTAACATATCCAACCAGGAGTGCATTGACTAGTCTTGTTCTGGCTAATGGGACAATTTAAAACTGAAATGGAAAAAATACCTTCGATTTATATAAAATTTATTATATTGTATATATATATAAATATATACATAACATTTGGCATCCATTTCTTTAAACTCAAAACTTTGTTCACGATCCATTCAATATTAAACGCGTTGCTTCAAACATCACATGGAAAATCGGAATATATTTTGTGTTCCTCAGACAGAGAAAAAGGGATCTCGTATCAGCCTGGATCTGAACTCGTTACTTTTTTTCTACCTAAGTGGGTGTTGTGGGTAAAGCCGATAAAATCGTAGCCTAACTCACCAATCTTACGTAGAAGAAAAACAAAGAAGAGGGACGACATAGTTAATAAGTTAGCAATACCAATGTATGGATATTGATATTAGGTTTTCTTTGACGTGGTATCCACATGATTTAATGGCATTCAGGAGAAAACACTGGTATAAAATCATCAACAGATTTAACAATGCTTACAAAGAACTGTAAGAGAAAAATCAACAGCTATATGCTGTGAATTGTAAGACAAGATAAACTTAATTTGTCGTCGAAAGGAAATATCATTCATAGTAAACATTCAAAGTACATTCACACTCGAATGCATATAAAAAAAAATGTCACGAATGACATAACAAGGTAGACTCAAGGAACATTGTGTTAGTTCGATAGGCGTATCGCTCAAGCCAGAAGTGAATTTCTGTAACACTTTCATTTAGTTTTAACATGCAGCAGACTCACATTTCTTTAGGAATATTTCCATTTATGATCAAATCAGTGCAAAGAGTCTTCCAGAATCAAATTAAGCTTGATATACAGGTCATTTGATATAGGGCGTCAATGTACCCTATCCATGATTAACTTCAATGTAAGATAAGATAAAACAAGATCAGCTTAATTTGTCCTGAAAAAACAATTCCATCCACAGTTTATGGGATATAACATGCAACTCACATTCATATTACAAGCAGGCAAAACTATCACCCCAGCAATTAGCTTATTATTTTGAGAATTTGATCCTCACGTGAAACATTCTTCTCAAAAATCGTTTCACTTCGTGCACAGCTTTTCCAGTTTACACTATTTATAGCTGAAAGAGGGCGAAACAGACACTGCTGTGTTCATGTCAGGTCAGTGTACAATGAAAATATTCACAGTAAACATTCCCCTTATTGGATGGCGGGCGGCAAGAAGTATTTTTGAATATTCCACGAAATAATGTACTTTGTACTTGGTGTTGTATAAGTAATACATACATTTCAGGAGTTTCTGTGACTGAAGTCACCCTCGAAATTGCTTTCCGGGAAATAAATCACTGCCAATAAATGTTGTTTTTTTTTTGGTGAGTGAAGCTCGATTGCATCAAATCTGTGGCTGTGTTGGGTTTGGCTGTTTCTTTGTATAATGTAATATAGAAACAGTCCTTGATTCCCAAGAGATTCCTTTTAATCTCCTGTATGTTAAACTGGGATTGAAATTTCAAAATGAGGAAAGAAAACTGTTACCGTAAACTAATTCACACTGGAACTAAATTATCTACTATGTTTTCCTCCTACGAGAAAGATGAAATCTACCCTTTCCAGTCCAGAGTTGCGAAAAAAAAAATCACTGATCTTATACCTACAGCACAGAAACAAAAGAAGGAAAAATAAATATACTTTTGTTTCAAGACTACTCTGTCACTATTAGTTTTGAAAAACAGATTTCACTAGAACTTTAAATTGGATTCTCAAGATCGATCTCCAAGTTCATTATTGATTTTAAAGATGTGAAGATGACCACATACACATGTGTTAAGGTCTATGGCAAATCGTCTGTGACTGATGAAATAGTTGATTGATGGAAAATGGCTGTCAGCATTGATTAGAATAATCATTGAAAGATCTAAATAATATCTTAATTGACAGATAAGCTCTTTTGATCAGCTATAATCAAATGTCATTCCCCCTGATGTAGTGACCTCACAGAATAACCTTTCTCCGGTTACTTTAGTCTTAGTCAACCTCCACAGCTGAAGACAATAGTAGTTTCTTTTTCCCTAGAAATAAACTGGAAAATGATTTCTTCTCAGTCACCACTCATATCAGAAAAGGTGAAAACAGAACAATTTTCTTTCATTTAAAGCTGCGATTTCACTTAAACCGTAGCTAGGGTCAATTAATTTTAATTGATTCATTCCAGGTTCACTTGATGTGAACTTTTGAAAAATACGTATGTGGAGAATAAATACCTTCTCGCACAGTTCAATAGATTTGGTATTAAACAGTCGTGGTTTACACAGAGATCAGCCCACGTTTCATGTCAACCATAGCTTTATCATTATAGACTGCAACATAAACGAATATTGCACATAAATATGTCTATTTCATATGGATATGATAAGATTAAATTCACTACAATTAAAAACACAACTTTATTGATGATAGGCACAGTGCTTGGTTTGGTGATCTATAAAATTTAGAGCAGCCATCACAACCACAGCCACACAATCAACCATGGGCAAAATGGCAAGATCTGACTCACAATCTAAGGCTTCAAACGGTGTTCTACTGCGATGTGCGCCCTGGAGGATTATAACAACAGTGATCTGCCTAGTGGTAGCACTACAGGCCACCTCAACGCTGAACTACGACTTTGAACAGCAGGACATCATCCACTGGTCCACCGGAAACAAAGAATTCATCAGAGTATCGGCCTTAGATAATATGTACTTGAAAGGCTGGCCAAAAGTGGACGCTACGCTTGGAACGAAAGATGGTCAGTATACAAGATAAACTTTTTTAATCCTGAGATCTTCTTTTGTTTGTTTGCTTGTTTGGTTGTTTTTCGGCTCAGATTGATATGAGTTCGTGTGTCCTTCATTTCAAAATCTGTCCAGACTAGAATAAGAATGTGTTGCTGCATTGTATAGTGTCACGAACTTTCTTTCTGGATGTTGAATGGGTGTTAGACGTGACGTTATAAGTGGTGATCAGGCGGTGAATGCGGATGAGACACACACACAATGATGGAGAAATAACAACAGGAATCCTCACGTCGAAATGATGCAGAATTTATTACAGGTGCTTGATA
>JBCEWB010157651.1:0-10530 GCA_039654565.1 Peronia peronii
ATATATATCACTATCTCTAAAAATATCAAATATCACTGGTAATATCACTAATAGAAAATTTTGAAAAATTCACCCTGTAATGGTATTTCGAGACAGGTTACATGATTGAAGACTGTTTCGCTCACAAGCAGATCTGTACGTAGAACATGCTTTGTACATGACAGGCAAACTCTTGACAAATTTGAGCTTTCAGACAGGTCCACACTATAACAAACCCGCGAGTGAGCTATGTTCCCTCAGTCATGACTTTTTGTAACCGACCTCGAAAGATCTCACTGAATTTTTCTCCCAACTGCATTTTGGCTTTCTTTAAGTGGGGAGAGGGGCTGTGTTCTGAAATCTGATTTTTGCCAGAAAAAAACACAAAAACGAGATTTTCGTGCATCTGTTGGCCTTTAAAGGTTATGTCTTTAGCAAATATAATATATAAACAAGTTGTAATGCCCATCCTAAGCTTTTCAGAAGGTGGTCCTTCAACTGTTGACTAGTATCTCTAACATGCAGGTTTTGGCTCAATCGGAGCTCGATATTCAGTGACAGATCAATGAAACAGAAAATTGTTCGCATATTCAACGACCAATAACACTGGTTTTTGAAGAGATATAAAGATGAACTTGTTTCTGTTTGGAAACTTAGAATGTCTTCTATCGAATGCACTTTTAGCGACCTGGGGGTAATACTATTAGATATTGTAAATTCCGCAAAACAATGTAAAGATAGTCACTTCAAGGGAAACAATCTTTTAAATACATAGAATGAAACAGCAAGTGTTTGGCATTTTCAGCTCCAATAACTCAGGTTTATGAGGAGATATAAAGACGACTTTGGAACCATTTTAAAGTTTGAAATGTCCTCTATCGAATGCAATTTCACCGATCTAGGTCTAATGTCATTGTGTGAATATATACTCCCCCCAAAAAATGTAAAGACAGACACCTCAAGGGAAAGAACGCTTTTAATATGTCCAGCGCCCACGGCAAAGGAGTCGCAAATCGCACCAGGCCATTTTGAACTACGGCCCTTTTTGACTTTTTTTTCCGATTCAGACACGATTTGGTTTTTTGTTGTTGTTGTTTGTGGTAGTTTTTTCACAAAACGAACATTCGACCTTTTTTTTTTTAACCTGAAAAAACAAAACAGAAAACGTTTGATATCTGAGTCGGAAAATAGTTTAAAATGGCTGTAGCTGGAAATCACCCGGCTCATTTGCCCTGGGCTCAAGACATATAAAGTGAAATATCATTTTTTTTTTTTTTTACATTTTTGAAAAGATACAAAGATGAATTTGGTACCAAGTTAAGGCTCAAAATGTTCTGTATCAAATGAAATTTGAGCGATCCCGTTCTAACGCCAACAGATTTCACATTCCCCCCAAAAATGTAAAGACAGCCAGTTCAAGGGAAACAATGCTTTGAACATACAAGTGAAATAGCAATTTTTTCTTTCATCTGCAACTGCCAATGACTCGGGTATATGAAGAGATACGGAAATAGATCTGGTACCATTTTAAAGCATGAAATGTCCTTTACTGAATGCAATTTTAGCAATAGTTCGTATTCGACTAAGCAAAAACCTGAAAATCCCAGCCGGAGTGTTTGCACCCCTCTTCTAAAAATAGAACACTCACTGATGTTTGTTACCGCTCCACCACGAGATCCGAGAACAGTTGTCACCGGTCCCGTGCATTTTTACATGTTTTTCTATGTCAAGACAGTGAATAGTTTGGAGTGTTTGTATCCTTCTACTAAAATTAGACGGGGATTTCCAGCCGTTCGCTTAGTCGGAACAAATCTATTTGGGGATTATGCCATTAGATATTTAAATTCTGCAATACGATGAAAAGACAGTGACTTTAAAAGAAAGAACCTTTTAAATATATATAGTGAAATAGTAAGTGACTTGCATCTTCAGCTGCTAACAACTCGGTTCGCGATGTGATAAAATATACAGATGAATTTGGCACCATTTTAAAGCCTAAAATTTCCTCTGTCGAATGCAATCTTTTTTCATCAGACAATTTTATTAGAGAAAACGGTGTACAGACATTTACTTCAAGGTAAAGAATGCTTTCAATATATAGATTGAAATATGAAGTTTCTTGCATCTTCAACTGCCAGTAACTCGGGCTTACGAAGAGATGGAATTTGGAAAGATGAATTTGGTATTATTTTAAAGCATAAATTGTTTCTATCGAATATAATTTAAGACATCACGAGTTATGCCATTAGAAAATTATATTTAAAAAAAAACAACAACAAAACAATGTAAAGACAGTCACTTCAAGAGAAAGAGTGCTTTAAATGGGATGCGACACAATGAAATCAGGCTCTTGTCAAAGTTTGAGCA
This sequence comes from Peronia peronii, assembly GCA_039654565.1. NCBI lineage: Eukaryota > Metazoa > Mollusca > Gastropoda > Systellommatophora > Onchidiidae > Peronia > Peronia peronii. The sequence goes on from JBCEWB010157651.1 coordinate 2,347, forward strand.
TATGAAGTTATTGGTGTCCCTTTCTGTGTGAGAAAGAGTTTTTGTTCCACCGCAGGTAGAAGTCATGGTAATGGTAATTAAAGATGATGAGGATGACTGTTGCTGCAGCCGAATGTAGTGAGAAAATGGAGGATCACTTGTGTTAATTCTTATGAATCCTAATTAGGCCGTGCCACTAAATTACAATTTTTGGGCTTTTACTCCAATCTATTTCAGCAAATTCAACTGTGAAAAGCATTTGTAGATTGATATAGAAGGCTCTGTGAAGAAAAGAAAATGCGTTAAAAATTCCTTCATTGTTGAAAAACAGGTGATTTCTGCGGTCGCCCAAGTTTGACGAGCGCTTGATTTCATCGTGTCGTGTCTCAAATACATAAAGTGAAATATCAAGTTTGTCGCATCTTCAACTGCCAGAAACTCGGGTTTCTGAAGAGATATAAAGATGAATATAGTACCATTTGAAAGATTAAATTGTCCTCTACCGAATGCATTTTTTTAAAAATTCCACAAACCCAATGTCACTTCAAGTGAAAGAATCATTTAAATAATATTGAGTGAAACAGCAATTGTTTAGCATATTCAACTGCTAATAACTCGGCTTTATAAAGAGATACAAAGATAATTTGGTAGCATTTTAAAGCTTAAAATGTCCTTTATCGAATGCAATTTGAGCAATCAGGGATGAATGCAATTAGATATTTATATTCCTAAAGAGAACGTAAAGACCTTCACTTTAAGGAAATCAATGCTTAAAATATAGAATTATACAGCAAGTGTTTGGCATCTTCAACTGCCAAAAACTCGTGTTTATGGAGAGATACAAAAATGAATTTAGTACCATTTTCAAGCTTAAAATGTCCTCTATCGAATGCAATTTCAGCAAACTGGGAAAAATGCCATTAGATAATTATATTCAAAAAAGAAAAAAAATGTTATGACAGTCACTTCAATGGGCAGAATAGTAAGTGATTTGCATCTTCAACTGCCAATAACTTGGTTTATAAAGCGATACAAAGATGAAACTGATACTGTTTGAAAGCTCAGAATGTCCCCTACCGAATGAAATTGAGGTGATCAGCGGCTATTGCCATAAGAAAATGATATCCCCCCGACCCCCACCATCCCCCCAAAATATAAAGACAGTCACATCAAGATAAAGAACGCTTTATATGTAAAGAGTGTGAAGCAGTAAATGTTTGGCATCTTCATCTGCCAATAACTCTAGTTTATAAAGAGATACAAGGATGAAATTAGTACCATTTTAAGGCTTACAATGTTCTCTGCCGAATGCAAATTTAGCGATTTGACGGGTTATTCCATGAGATACTTAAATTCTGCAAACAATGTAAAGACAGTCACTTGAAGGGAAAGAATGTTTTAAATATATAGAGTGACATATCAAGTTTTTCGCATCTTCGACTGCCAAGGACTCCGGTTTATGAAGAGATACAAATATGAATTTGGTACCATTTCAAAGAGGGGACGCAGGGGCTCTGTGGTTCGGTCTGCTCACGGAGAAAACAGGCCGGGATCGACCCGCGGGTCCTGCATCGGGGGATGGAAGGACACGAAGATTGAAAACCTCCATTTTTTCAGTGATTTCACGGTCCCCTAGCTTCCAGTGGGTAGGGAGGCCCGACGTCTATCCTTCTCGGAAAAGGGCGAATATATTTCGGAGGTCCTGTGTGTACGTTACGCACGTCAAAGAACCCTTGGCAGTTCAAAATCGATGAAAGAGTAGGCTGCGTGTCGCTGTCCGGGCAAAATTTCCAAATTGCAAATTTCTACCCACAAAATTTCTCAGCAAAAATTGGCAGCTTCTAAAAGCCGAGATAATCCTACTTTCTTTGCAGTAAAAGGCTTAGCAATAACAAAAAATAATAAAAAATGAAAAATTTTAAAGCCTAAAATGTCCCCTATCGAATGCAATTTGAGAAACCCGTGGCTATCGCCTTTAGACAGTTATATTCCAGAAAACCATGTAAAGACATTTACTTCAAGGGAAAGAATGCTTTCAATATACAGACCGAAATCTAAGTTTTTTGCATCTTCAACTGTCATTAACTCCGGCTTATGAAGAGATGAAAAGATGAATTGGTACCATTTTAAAGCTTGAAATGTTCTGTATCGAATAAAATTTGTGCCATTTAGCTCTAATACCATTAAATATTTATATTCCCCCAAAAAAAACGTAAAGACAGTCACTTCAACTGAAAGGATGCGTTAAATATATTGAATGAAAAAGTGAAGGCTTTTTTCATCTTCAATTGCAAATAACTCGGATTTGTGAAGAGACACAAAAATGAATTTGGTATTACAGGCAGTCATTGACTTACGACCTATGAGACTTACGACTGATCGACTATACGGCCGTCTGGTTGGCAGGCATCATTCTCGCTTGTCAGACAGGAGACAAGTATAGTGTACAACAGTTTCCACGCCCCAGCCCAGCATCCCGCGGGCTCACTACTCACTTTTTGTGAGTAGCCAGTACCGGCAGAGTGTGACTTCCTCCATATCCGTGTCTTTTAAATTTTCCTCAAAATACCCCAACATGTCTGTCAAGAGGAAAATATTGTCTAGTCCTCAGCCTGGGAGGAAGGAGAGAAAAGCCATTGATCTGGACACAAAAAATAACGATCGTGATTAAACAGCACGAAGGAGGAAAGAAAGTTAATGTGATCTCACGTGACATGAAGTTATCACCTTAAAGATATACAATTTCAAAGAAAAAAAAAAGAAAAAACAATGTTTAAAGAATGAAAATGGAATAATGAAGTGAGAAAATGCTGATAAAATATGACTTTATGGTAATTGCAATATAATTACACAGTATAATATGCTTACGGCAATGTAACAGCAGCCAACTTACGGCCAGATGGGTTTACGACTAGTCAGTCGTAAACAAACGCAATCGTATGTGAACGAGGACCTATATTTTAAAGCGAAAATTGTCCCCTACCGAATGTAATAAAGCCATCAAGGGTTAATGCCATTAGATAATTATATTTTAAAAAAATACTGCAAAGACAATCACTTCAAGAAAGTTTTGTGCTTTAAATATATAGAGCGACATATCACGTTTTTCTTATATTCAACTGTCAATCACTTGGGTTTATGAAGAGATGAATTTAGTACTGTTAAAAAGATTAAATTGTCCTCTATCGAATGCAATTGTAGCGGTCCAGGGCTAATGCCACAAGATATTTAAATTCTACAAACCAATGTCATTTTAAGTGAAAGAATCCTTTGAATATATAGAATGAAACAGCAAGTGTTTAGTATATTCATCTGCCAATAACTATAAAGAGAGACAAGAACGAAATTGATACCATTTCAGGGCTTAAAATGTCCTCTGCCGAAAGCAAATTTACCGATTTGAGGGGTTATTCCATGAGATATTTAAATTCTGCAAAACAATCTAAAGACAGTTTTCAATATATAGAGTGACACATCTACTTTTTCGCATCTTCGACTCCTAAGAATTCAGATTTAGGAAGAGATAGAAAGATGAATTTGATACTTTTTAAAAGATTGAATTGTCCTTTATCGAACGCAAATCAAGCAATCCGGGACCAGTGTCATTAGACATTTAAATTAAGGAAGGAAATGTGAAGACAGTCATTGTAAGCGAAAATCCTTTAAATAAAGAGAGTGAAATAGCAGGTGATTATTATACTTACGGTCAATAAGTAGGATTTATGAAGAAATGCAAACATGAAATTGGGACCATTTTAAAACTTAAACAGTACTCCATGGAAAGCAATTCAATCGATTAGGGCATAATGTCATTATATAATGATATTCCCAAAAACAATGTAAAGATAGTGACTGTGAGGGAAACAATGCATCGTTAAATATATAGAGTGAAATAGTAAATGATTTGTATCTGCAACTGGTAATAAATTGAGTTTACGAAGAGATACAATGTTGAGTTATGTGCCATTTTCAAATTTAAAATGTCCTCTATCGAATGAAATTTGAACGATCATGGTCTAATGCCATTAAAGATTTAAATTCCTCAAAACAATGTAAAGACAGTCACTTGAAGGGAAAGAATCCTATAAATCTGTAGAGTGAAACAGTAAGTCATTGTTTGGCATTTTCAGTTGCCAAGAACTGGGAATTGTAAAGAGATACAAAGATGAATTAAGTCCCATTTTAATGCTTATAATGTCTTCTATCAAATGCAGTTCGAGGGATCAGGGACAAGTGATGTTAGGCATTCCGCAAAACAATGTTAAGACAGTCACTTCAACGGAAAGAATCATATAAATATATAAAGTGAAATACCAAGTGATTAGGATCTTCAACTTCCAATTACTGAGGAATGTGAAGAAATATAAAGATGAATTTGGTATCATTATAAAGCTTAAAATGTCCTCTGTTGAATGCAATTGTAGAGATCAGGTTCAAAAGCCATTAGATAATTATTTTTGAAAGATATATGCCTTATTCAATATATAGAAGAAAAGCATCTTCAAGTGCCAATAACTGGGGTTTACGAAGTGATACAAAGGTGAATTCGTTACCATTTTAAAGCTTAAAATGTTGCTATCGAATTTGTTGTTGTTGTTGTTGTTTTTTACTTACGCCAGTAGATATTTAAATTCCACAAAATAGTATAGAGATAGTCACATCAATCGAAAGAATCCTATATACAATAAAACAGCAACTGGTTCGTACATTAAACTGCCAATAACTCGGGTTTATGAAGAGATCCAAAGATGAATTTTAAAGATGCATTATGTACTATTTTAAAGCTTGAAATGTCCTCTGTAGGATGCAAATTAAGGGTCAGGGACTAATGCCATTAGATATTTATATTACCCAAAATAATGTGTAAAAACAGTTACTTCAAGGGAAACAATAACATTTATAGAGTGAATAGCATCATCAACTTCCAAAAGCTCTAGCTTATGAAGAGATAGAAAAATGAATTTGGTATCATTTTAAAGCTTATAATGTTCTCTATCGGATGCCGTTTGAGCAATCAGTGACTCCTCCATTGGATATTTAATTGAAAATTAAATATTTAAATTAATCCAGACAATGTAAAAACAGTCCTTTCGATCGAAAGAATTCTTTAAATATATAGAGTGAAACATCAAATGTTTCGCATCTTCAGCTTCAAATAAATCGGGTTTATGAAGAGATACAAAGATAAGTTTGGTACTTTTAAAGCTTAAACTGTCCTCCATCGAATGCAATTCAAGGGATTAGGAGCTAATGCCATTAGATAATTATATTCCCAAAAACAATGTAAAGACACTCAGTTCAAGGAAACAAAACTCTATTAAATATAAAGAGTGAAATAGTAAGTGATGTGCAAGTTCAACTACCAATGAATCGAGTTTACTAAGAGATACAAAGATGAATTATTATGTACCATTACAAAGTTTAAAATGTTTTGTATGGAATGAAATTTCAACGATTGTGGACTAATGCCATTGGGGGATTTAAATTCCGCGAAACAATGTAAAGACAGTCACTTGAAGGGAAGGAATTCTATAAATATGTAGAGTGAAACAGCAAGTGTCTGGCATCTTCAAGTGCCAATAACACGGGATTGTGAAGAGATACAAAAGTGAATTTAGTACTGTTCCCTATGAGTGCAATTGAAGGCGTCACGGGCTAATGCCATTAGATATTTATATTCCCAAAAAGAATTTAAAGAACGTCACTTCAAAGAAATGAATGCTTAAAATATTAATAGTGAACTAGGAAGGGAAGTGGAGCAATATGATAACGAGGGAAGACGGGAAAAAGAAAATGAGAAAACAAAGGAAAGAAGAAAAGAGGCAGAAGAAGAAAAAGAAGTGAAACAAATCCTCATCATCCTCTTTATCATTCTGATCATTGTCATCACCATCATCTTCTTCATCAACAATAAAAACACTAGTGACAGTATAAAGTATCACCAACAAGAGGACTACTGTCTGATTATTTGTTTGCTTATTTGTCTGCTTATTTGTCTGACTATTTGTCTGCTTATTTGTCTGCCTTTTCTTTATACATTATTTGCTGTCTCTCACTTACTCCAATCATTTGATCGAAGATTGTGACTGCAAAATAGAGTATTCTTATCTACTTAAGTGACAACGGGCATTGTCTGCAATTTTAGTTGTCTGCATATTCATTTCTTTTGTTTTGTTTTTTCTCATTCAGTTAACCTTTTCATTATATAGCGCAAAACCACAGGAAGCTTCCATGAGAGATGGCAATGTCTCATAGGGCACTGGGCCCAGTAGCAGCTTGCTGAGTGGCTGCTCAGTGGTAGCGCATCAAGAGGTCTGACCGACTACATAATTATAGTATCCTTGTCCCACAGGCGTGCAGAGCAGCATCCTTGGTAGATTGTCCTACTCCATGCAGCAGCCTTGGTCCGTACAACATGAAATGGAAACATTTCTGTCCAGATGGTCTGCATTTGCAAATTAACCTTAGAGAACATCTACTATTAGAACAGGACTTCAAAACATCTCCCCAGCTGAAAATGATGTATCTTTCAAGGGAATGTCCACCATTCAGGTTGTATAAAAATATAGAATTAAGTAATTCATCAGCATAGGAGAACACTTATAATGGTGAGTATTGACTGGTATTTTGTATCTGTCGGAGAAATGACTGTCCAGATCTATCTAGATCAAATCAAGACAGTTCATATTACGGATGCTTTAACTGTGTCAAGCGTTTTCTGCCCGCCGTATAGGAAAACGCATCTATTCCACAGTGTTGTCGTTTCCGTTTCTGGGTTTGGAGCTTCGTGAAACCTGTGAAAACCAATCTGTGTGTCGGACGGGACACATTTCGCGCCATTTGCGAAATTTGACCCGCCGCACACACCCGTCCGGGCAGGCAATGGGATGTCTAGAGCACTTTCTATTCCCTCCCTCATCCTCATCCCCATCCTCATCTCATCTCTTCATTCATGCAATCATCTTGTTTTTTTCTGTGTGTGTGTGTTTTTTTTAAAATAGTATTTCATTGATTGAATTATCTTTATTAACCTTCAATCTTCTCCACCGTTTATTAATTTTGTGTGGCACTCTGGAAAAACCCGTCACCAGGTGGAAATTACTTTGTCAGTTTTGAGTTTAATCCCGCATTGTTATTAAAGGTTGATGACATCAATCTCCAAACATTTTAGGACCCGTACATTCGGGTTTATTCGTAGTGTTTCTTGATTTTATATGAAAGTTTGTTGCTTGTGTTTCTTGATAGTATACGAACTATACGATTTTTTATACACAGTGTTGGAAAGTACTAAAAGTTCTCCTTTGAGGAAAAAAAATGTGTGAATGAAATTAAAAGTGTTTCTTTCATTCGAAAACCATTCACCGTCGGAGGGGTTTCTCCAGAGCCGCCATGCATTTGACTTGGATAATATTATAAAGAGTTGTCTTTTTCTGTCAGAGATGTTCATTCTGTTATCATCTTTATTCAATTTATTTCGCTTTGTGATGACATTGTCTTGCCTTGTCTCGTCTTCTTTTATCTTGTATTGTCTTAATTGAGATGTAATTTGTTTGACATAGTGTAACATTTTGTTTTGTGTGTGTGTGTGTTTGTTTGTTTGTTTTGTCATTTTCTCTAACCTCCTTCCCCCTTTCCCCCCAGCTCTCTTGCTCTGTCATCTTATTCTTTTCTAGACAATTATCAAATCTATCCATCTCTTAGAGAGCAAACATGTTAGGAAAACAAGAAAAAGAAAAAAAAATACTTTTCTGTATTCAGACTGAGTGTAGTCATGGCAGTTCTAAAGACAGCTGCTCTCTCTATTCTGTTATCATGATAAATTTTCTGTTCTCGGTTGGGTAACATGTGTCTGTGTATGTCAACACTTGTCACAGACAGCCTATTTCCATAACTGTTGTTTTCTGTGATCATCTTTGTGCTGTCTCTTGTCTGATTAGTTTTGTTATCATTATTGATCCTGTTGTTATGTATTTTGTTATTTATTTATTTATTTATTTAGTGTGTAGTACACTTACTTTATTACTTACTTACTTACTTAATTTATTTAGTTTATTTATTTATTTATTTATTTAGTGTGTAATACTGTTTCTTACTTTCTCTGAGTGACCGTTCTCTCTATAACTCCCTCATGTTTCTTGTGTGTGTGTGTGTGTGTGTGTGTGTGTGTGTGTGTGTGTGTGTGTGTGTGTGTGTGTGTGTGTGTGT
>JBCEWB010157662.1:0-10529 GCA_039654565.1 Peronia peronii
TATCTATCTATCTATCTATCTATCTATCTATCTATCTATCTATCTATCTATCTATCTATCTATCTACATGTATCTATATTCTGTTTCAACTGTCTTTGTCTGTCTGCTTATTTCTGTCTTTCTGTCTATTTATCCATCTACATGTATCTATCTATTTATCCATCTACCGTATCAATAATTTTGATAAAGTTAACATTTATACTGCTTCGGCTTGAAATTCTTGCCGGGCCATTGGATAATTGCAGTCTGGAGTTACCGTTCTTGTTGCTCCAGTGACAGCCAAAAACAGGCAATGTTTTCTCAAAGTGCTGCTTGGTAATAATAGCCTAGGAAATGCCAGTAGAAAGGAAATATGCAAACTGTTCGACTAGCCAAATAGTAAGGACGTTGAAGCCCTCATTGACAAAATAACAAACCTCAGGATGACATTCCTCAGGTATTCTAATTAAAAAACAAAAATAGATGTAAAAAATCACTTTATGGAATCATGGAATGAAAAGCCTTTTGCATTAGAAGACAAAATCGACAAATGACAAAATCAGTAACAAAAATAGCGACAACAACATCAACATCATCGCAAACAGCAAAAAACAACACTATAGCTAAACCTTGTACCGGTAGTGAAAATCTCGCGTCATCTCATATTGTTGGCGGTCTCTGTAAGTTTATTCCTTTATTCGAAGTCTCTCTCTCAACAGAGTTTTTAAATCAATTTAGGTGCAAAAACTGAGGTAGCGGACTGCAATGCTTGCTCCAAAAAGAGTTCTCTGATCTGAAGGTGAATAACCAGTAAACATGGACAAAGTAGGATTGTCTATCTAAAAAAAAAAGCAACTCAAAAGTTGAACAGCATAAAATTGAAATACATTTGTCTCATGTTTCAGTATTACAATCACACACAAAAAATACATGTATTAAGGATAAAGAGAAGATTAAAAAAAAAAACAAAAAACAATCACTGAGATTGTCAGATTCACAGACGATTTGAAAGCCACGCTTATGCCAGTGAGTTTGTTTGTATGATACATGTAGTAACAACTATTTGTAGTCCTTTTTCAGCTAGTCTATCTGAACATTTGTGGCTTAGATCTGTGAATTATAAGCCATAGTGACACTTCTGGAAGTGAAACATGTTTTTATTAGGCTGTGTTATCCACCACCCAGCTTATTGTGCACGGTAAGTTGTACAGTGTGAGTAATATTAAACAACAACAATAATAATAATAATAATAACAATAATGACCACAAAATAACATTATTACATATATTATTATGTAATATATGTGCAATTAGAAAATTACAGTTATTATAAAAATAATAGTGATAATGATAATACATGTATATATAAAAAAAAAGAAAATCTTGTGGACTTGGAAAAAACTGGAAGCAAAAAGCAAAAGTAGAGTCATATTACAAGTACCATACATGTACATGTATATACAAAGGGGTGGATGAGGGGGGGGGGCGGAGGAAGGGACACTCAGTATTGGAAGAGATAGGGAGAGGAAGGGTCCGGGAGCAAGGAGGAGGGGTGAGGGCGGAATTTTATCATGCACTATACTAGGTGCATGTACATTGCTTTGTCCGCCAGGAATGTACTCTGTCATCACTTGTTCAGCTAAACTGCTATACTGCATGTATATGGTCACTTTAAAATAATAAGAATAGTATTAGATTTATTGTACGGCTGCCCATGTACATGGAAATTATGTAATGATGTAGGGCCAAAGTAATGTAGATTAGTGCCGTCAATCACAATCTTCGGTAACGCTTGTAACTGAACAAGAGGATACTCTGTGAATGCATCTGTGAGTTAAACTATGAGGTTGTGAACTTTAAGAATTTGAATTCTAAGCAGTTTGTTAATAAAATATTATGACTGATTATAATACATGTAGATCTAATAATTGTTTTGAGGGGAAACAAGTGGAATACATGTATTTATGGTTTCAGTTTTCATTTATTTCACGAATTATTTCCCTTGTCTTGCTGTACAATGATTTGTTGAGTCCCATAACCTGAATGTGCACATCAAGTATGTTATTTGTAGTCTACATTATACGATATCGTTTGATCTCATCAGTCTCCATTCAGGAAAGACTGAGTACAGTGTTTGGCACTGTTTTGTTTACAGCTGCTCGAAAGTTTCCAGTAGAATTAAGAATTTTTTCTGCCCCAGTTTCTCAAATGTCTTTCATGAAACTACTTGTTATTGAAACTTCACTGTGATAACTTTAGTGAATTAAATATGGAAGCGCTGAAACATCAACAATTTGTCTGTTCATTCAACCCATTTCTCTGTTCATAAATATATAATAAATGCTTTATGCACACGTATTTTTGCAATACCGGTACCGATACATGTACATTTGAATTTGGAAATAAATGAGAGATCGTTTACAGACAGAATGTCAGCCGCGCTATTGCGCATGCGTATTATGGCGTCATACCGCGCAAACTAGTTTTGTAAACATCCGTTTATCCTCTCCTTGCTTTTCCAAGTTGTGATAGCTGTATCATGTTTTTGATCGCTGTTTGCAGGACGCAATCATCAAGAGGTAAGACAGGTGTTTTGTTTTGCATTGTTTTCGTTATGTTATCGTATTTAGATAAATAAATAAATAATCTATATAATTATAATAACTTATTTAGATCGATCTAAATCTAGATCTTTGCATGAAAAAAAAAATGTCATGTTTGACCTGGTTTTCCATGTAAACACAGTTGATTGCCGTTTCCGCACATGCCCATTAGGTCGGCTGACCTTCTGTCTGTTGACGTATCTGTTTTGATCAGTCCTATTACTTCCCTTTGCCTAACAAAAGCGGTGTTGCGAGCAGTGTGAAGAGGCATACCTTTAACTAATTCTTGTTATTCGAAAGACTGGTCACCGAGACAATTGATGAAATTATAACAATGTGAAGAAAACATTCTCTCCAAACCATTATTTTACCATATTTAAAAAAAAAAAGGACGCAAAAGCGATTTTTTCCCCCTCTTTACACTGCTTGTTCAATCCCTCTTTTCGTCATGCTGTTGGCAAAGCGACCTATTCCGAATTTTTCGATTTTCGGTTTTGTTGCTCAATGCACTCCAATTGTCATTCTTTATAATCTGACGAAAGCGTTTGTTGAAATTATGAATACTTTTGTAGATATATACATGTATATGTAGGTAGTACCCTATCCTGCCGCGACACTTTTTCACCAACTTCAGTGGTCGCCAGCTGAACTTACCCGAATAGGCCAGTTGGCGAACTTTACCTGTGGTCGATTTATCATTACCGGCATACGCCCCCTAGTGTGTATGACAGGATGCCCATTGGTTGTATCAATTTAATTTTGTGTGAGTGTGTGTGGGTTTTACTTTTTTATATAACTTCTGTTATCCTGTCTCTGACTGTCGTTACAGAGTGCAAACAGGCTGTTCACGACTGGGAATCACTATAATTCTGCTTATAGTCCAAAAACCATGCATCGCACTACACACTTAAAATGAAACCTGTGTGTGGACTTAGTTATCAGTTCCATTCCATGTTTACACTATACAGTTGTGTATCTAACATTATCTTCAAACTCATACGGTGGTCAATTTTTCTTTCTTTTATCTCACAAAAAAGTACATAATTTTACATTTGCACAGATAGCTTGAAAAACACAATGCAATTCCACTCTTTTGTGTAGTGCTTCTACAATGTCTCTTTGAGTTTCAACTTTGTGATATAATTGTTGGTCTATATAATTTGTCAACATGGATGCGTTTCAGAAATCCTTCCTCAACTTCTAATACTTCTAATCTATAGCTATGTCTCACACAGACAAAGAATTTTTGTCAGTGGGACAACATCGTGTGTTTGGACATAAGATTTTCGCAAGGTAAAGAATACAGTCAAACGTTCTCTATGCGCCTTTCAATTTCAACTTCCTGTAGCCTTTAGTACGTAAATTAAGGACAGACAAATACACATACGTATGTACATGCCGCAGGTTACAAAGCAGGCCGTAACCAGAACCTTCAGTCTGTGGCGCCGATGACGTAGATTTTCAACACACGACAGGTATCAGAACAGGTAAAATCCCACTTGAGGCGTGGGTGCAATAATTATGATCTCATGTTATATCTGCTGGTAATAGCCATACAGTTGCATAATGACAATCGGCAAACAGGTCCCATGTAGGTGAAAGTACAAAACGATGGACAGATTGCAGGCTGTTGCTACTTAGATCCAGTCGGGAAAGAAAAAAAAAAGCAAAAAACAAACAATTGCGGGCCAAGCGCTTGTCATTTACCGACACATGATAAACGATCACTTGACATTATGATGCCAGTACGCTGTCAACTAGCATTTCCATGGCAGGAAAGTAAAAAAATTGTGCATGACCTGCAGACAGAAGAGGTTAGAGACTGAACAAAATACAGCGTTGAACAGCGCAGGTCCTACATTTTCAGCATGACAACAGTGGTGGGGTCATCATTTTGAACTCCTTCAAACAGATGAAGTTACAAAGAAGACTGTCAAGATCTCTCACACACATGCAAAAACTACATGTAGTTTCATATCTTGACAATGCCTCCCAAGAAAAAAAACCAACAAAAAGTAAGAGCAATGTTCCATTTTGCATATAACTAAACCTCAAGGACTATTAGAGGGCAAATATAAGGACCTAACCGTTTTACTTAATTTTACACTAGTGATAAAGACATACATGTATATGTAGATGCACAAAACTTCTATAAAAATTTATCTCACTTATCTACCTATATTATAAATACATGTATACATATGCATATATATTAAAGTTAGAAACGTTTAAAACTTATTAGTTACAAATGCAGTTTTGTATTAGTCTTAACCCTGCTTATTTTGACGTACATGCACTTTTTTAATTTCATGATACATAACATTCGACTGCCTGGACTAAAGCAGTTTATACAGAGATGAGAGAGATAGGAGATGAATGGATAGACTCTTATACAAAGAAAGACAAAAACGAAAAAAGACGAGAAAAAGAAGAGCACTTAAAGTCAGATGAGAACACAGAATGATGAGAATAACAAAAGGAATGAATGAATGAATGAATAAATGAATGTTTCAAACAAAGGTTTAATGTTCAAAGACGTGTGAGTGTGTAGTTCCGTAAATCTGTAATAATGTGAAAAGATGTTTATAAATGAATACTGTACTGATTTAGAACTGCTCTGTGTACATTTCCAAAATAAATGTACATGTATATTGGAGTTAAAATGTAGAATTTGCTAATTCTGTTTCTTTCATATGTTCTAGTTCGTGTCTATCATTGTTTGTAACATTTACTGAGCCTAGTATCATTAGTACATTCACATACAACGGGGCACCAGACAGTTAAAAGATTTTACTCTGGATACTCAAGTTTCGGCCAACTGAACCATCTGGGATAGGTTGGTTTTGATGGGGTGCCTGGGTCATGAAGAGCACCTCCTGTGGTTTACCAACTGACCTATCCCATGCCCACTTCTTTGTCTTTTATGAACAATTAACTAGAAGTCATAAGAGAATAAGCCTTAGCTGCCAATGAAAAGGAGATACAACAATAGCACTGTATAAATATGATTGCATTTGCTTTATAATATGATAAATTCAATCTCCAAAATATCGAAAACTGTAACTGCTCTCATGAACATTTATCTTTTCCAGGACAGGTCACTTCACGAACAGCACGGCGTTTTGTCTGGCAAAGGGAAATAACAGGACTGAGCACAACGATTTCCCATTGCTTGGATGATCTTTTCAAAGCTATTTATGAAAAGCTATTCATTTTTGTCTTAACATCTACACACATTTCATTAGAAGAAATTCTAAAAAATTTGGATTGGTTTCCTAAAAAAGGATGCTGTGGCTAGATAGAAGTAATGGAAACAGGCGCCGTACAAACTGCTATGATATAGCCTACTTTGTCTGTCTGATTACCTATGAAGGAAACAAAATGCCAGGTGCTGCATGGACAATTGAAAAAAAAAATAATTTAGCTTCTTTTACACATGTACTTTAATTTTAATGCTTTACAAATTTACATCTATTCTTTTTTTTTCTTCACTTACTATATGTATTTACAACCACAAAAAATGTTTTTAATATTTTTAAACAAATTCACCACTTCCGGAGAAGACGGAAGAGAAAGACAGAAAAACGCTCTACTTTTGCACAAGAGAAGATTTTTCCATTTCAAAAGCTTTCAAATTTTAAAGCAGAGCTGAAATGTATTTATGTTACTGTAGGAAAGTGAAAGTATACAGTGGCAACAGTAAACACACACACAACTGAAATAAAGAGAAGGAAGCAAATAATTCCGTAAACATGATTAAGCTAAGCCTTTTATTATTTACAGATACCAGTACAATTACAATAACAGCATCCATTCTTCAGGATAATATTCTATCGACACATATAAAAATACCATATATCTCCTGATACATGTACTACAATTTATTCCATTCTGCACTTCCAACAGTATCTGCGTATGTATCATTCATTGTCTACAGGAGCATAAAGCATTTTTATAAATGCATTATACTTTAGCGGCTAAAAACAAAGCAGCAATGTGAATATGATACCCGAATGAATGGAGTCTGCAAAATAGTCCTTTAACACTTCTTTGTGGCTAAACTATCCACTTTCAATCTGAAATAGCCCAACTCATCTGCAGTTGTATCTTTATGATGAAAGTGTCATTTGTACTCTTCAGATGAAAAATCTGCTGCCCTCTGTAACTCTACAACTCTACACTATAACTGTAATTTTTTCTGGAAAAAATCCTCCACAATTCCTAGTGATAGCTTAAAGCAATGTGCACTGTCAATTTCTTTGCTGTTTGCTGAGCCGACACATCACACAAAGAACCATTGAATGGTAACATGAAATGTCAACTGCCATATAGGAATCCAGACAGCATCATAGTAGTAGTAATTAGTTATTGAACTAACCAAGCAGAGAAAGACAGACATTTAAATGATGATCTCTTGTTCTCCCAACTCCTCATCTGATGGCAATTCCATTTGCTCAGGATTAATATAGTTATGGTCAACTAGGGGTAGACCTTCTCTTTCTCGCCGTTCTAATTCTAAAAAGGCTTCTCTTTGACACCAGTCTCCAAATCTGTGGATTACACAAAACAAATGCCATATCTTATATTTATGATCTACAGTGGAGTCCACTCAAACTGAACTCTGATAAAATGAATTTCTGATAAATTGAATAAAAACGAAACAATAGATTTTTTTCCTCTTTGCCCCTATTAAATGCCTCTCGCATAACTCGAAGCCATCGCCGTGAGTTTCCTTTAAATTGAACTGGTCAGCGCTGCCACAAAGGTAAAAATCAGCTTCTGTTCTCTACACGTGGTTTCCACCAACGTGGATGCCGGCGGTTTGAAAGAAAAGGAGACAGTGCCACGCATGGGGCGAGAGGGTTAGACAATGTATTGTGTCCGCGCGCAGTTTAAGAAGGCCATGTGTTCATGAGCAAAAGGGGGAGAGGAGAATAAACAGTGTACCAGGGCCAGTGCTGCCGAGCAATCGATTGATAATCAAGCATCCTGGCAGAGCCTACAGGACAGTCATATGCATAACTGTACTACACATGTTACATGTAATATGAAGTGTGTAGGTCACGGTATAATACAGCGCTGTGCCTTGTTATGATGTTGGTTCTCGCACCGTGATGAGATAGACCAGATTCTACATCGTGTTAGTTTTTTTTCGCTTGTGGTTGACTCGCTTATATAGACATCCTCACAGACTACGTGATGCCTCCTTTAACTGTTTTCAGAGTTAAAACTTTATTAATAGCCTTTTTCAGGGGTAAAACTTACTCAACTGCCCTTTTTAGGACTAAAGCATTAACAGTCCTTTTCAGGGCTAAAACCTACTCATCAACAATTCTTTTCAGGGCTAAACTAAGACCATTCTACCTCTACTTTTCTTTACATTACTTTTGCTTCCAACATAGCCCTTATTAGGGCTAGCAATCCAATTATACGAGAGGGCTTGAATTTAAGATAGATGCAAAGGTCAGGAGCCATAATGCAATTTCTATATAAAAGGAAATAATCCTGTAATAAAATAATTAAAATAGTGCCTTGTTAGTCAAATGAGAATCCCCCCCCCCCTCCCCTGTTAAACTGGAAGACGAAC
The DNA here is from genome assembly GCA_039654565.1 of Peronia peronii. Lineage (NCBI taxonomy): Eukaryota > Metazoa > Mollusca > Gastropoda > Systellommatophora > Onchidiidae > Peronia > Peronia peronii. The sequence continues at coordinate 8,170 of JBCEWB010157662.1, forward strand.
TCTTTTTAATCGAACTCATTACGTTGGTCCCATCAAATTCGATTTAAGCAGATTCAACTATATCTTAAATATCAGGTCAAATATTTGCTGATTTTTAATTGACTCTTCAGTTTCCTGTTACACAACTTAAATTTCAAGATTTTCATGATCCCCATCACATTATCTAAATTTTAACATGTAATTGTCCCCATCTTGTAATAACATCCTAACTTGCTGGTCCACTATTCATAACTATTGTACACTATATTTTCTGGCTTTGACCAGTCACAATGACCATCAAAGATTCCATATAATCTAATACTGTAAAAATCATCTTGATAGCAACAAATAACTGAGGACCACGAATGCAAGTCATTTGGATAGCCAAACTATTGCCCATATACTGAGTGGCTGGCCAGTGCAGCCCAATTTTAACACTGCCACATATTAGCTGCAAATGTTTGTTGGCTGTAAATGATGGCCAGAAACTGATTTGATTTATAAGCATAAAATTATGAGATTTCTGAGTGGTCTTAATCTGAACAATGAAAATAACCATGAGAGCATGGTAAATTTTTGAACTGTGAAGCATGGCATGTAGCTTGCTGAGAATTCACTAATTATTAAACTGAATATAAAATACAGCTAGAAAGCTTGAGATGCTTCAGGATGAGTACCCTTGCAGTAGAACAACAAGATTCACATTGTGCATTTCAAATCTCCTATAATACTGGGCAACACTGACCTCATTGTTAACTTTTTCAGATTCAAACTGAAAAGATAAAAGAGCTCCTACAAGGTAGATAATGTTATGTGAATATTTCAATCTTTCACTTACTTGTAGTCAGGCATGTATGCCAAAATAAAACCACCCCCACAAATGCCAAAGGTCACTGTGAGAAACATGACAAGGTGATGGTAGAACCAGTCTGTGTCCCGGTCACCTGGTTCATATCCATATGATGTCCAGTTCTGTGTAACAAAGAAAGAAAAAATAAGTTTTTAAGATAAAGAGAAACTGATCATATAGGTAAAACCCCCTGATCGCATCTGTGGAACTCTCTGCGATGAGCTTCTGGCCTGTAAATTTAGACATCTGGCAGTGGTGATTAGTTTCATTTTGACTGTAATTACCATTGGCTCAACCCAGCCTTCTAAATGACACAATGTAAACCTACACTGGACCTCAGAAAACCTACATTGGATCTCTGAATGACCATTTGTGTTGTTAAATCCCTCCCTTAACTCCACCCCTTCCTAAACGTCAGGGGTGGCAAGTTTGCCACACCACACATACAGACCATCTTGCTACACAATCACCCATAACTTAGCAAAACTCCATAGATCAATCCATTTCATAAAGGGTATGGTGACGTTCAAGCTACAGAATCTCAATGTAAACTGCAAGTTACCATCCCTTTGGCTACGAAGATTTAGATATACTTCTTAGATCAGTCAGGCCAACTTTTGACTTCCCCTAGCTTCAAAGAAATATGCACAACTGGTCAAATAAAGGCATAGCACAAGAGCACAAATGAGCCATCTAATAAATGAACAGATAGACTGCTTGCCTTTAGCACCTTAAGTCCCAACACATTTTCCTCCTCTGAGCAAGAAAAAGGAAAATATCACTGGAACAAGTGTCATGATGTGATGTGTTATCAAAGAGACAAAAACCCGGGGGCTTTTGTCAGAGCTTACATGTATTGCCTAAGTAAGAGTAAGAAAACCTGATCTTGTCTTACCACTCAGTGTATGGCAAGCATGCACACTTCTTTTTTGGTATTCTGGATGGTTAAACTGATAGCTGCTTAAAGAGAATGTGTTTGTTGTTTTTCTTTGCTAAGATATTTGATTTGATTTCATTCAGCCATTTATTTCTTTTCTGTTATTTTTATTAATTAAAAAAACCCGGGATATCTCAGCTATTCTCCTTCAACTGCCAGAAGAGCATGTGGGCGCATGGCAGCACTCTGGCAAATATATTTTCAACACTGACCGATTTTGCTTTTTTCCCATTACACATTAGAGTAAAACAGTGAAATGAGGGACGTAAGCAACTTTTTCAAGACAATAAAAAAAATGAACAAAGAAAAGAAATAATTATACCTACTGTTATTACAATTAGAGGTAAGATTTAGAATAACTGCAGACATCGGAACCAGATGTGAGTTTTTAATATACGGAAAGTGCCGATCAACGTCGCCACGTGCTTGACATCAGCACAGTTAAGCTATAGAACAATTAACTTTCTCACCAATCTATTCAACTCAGATTATGAGATTTTTTTCTGTTGACCACGGCTTGTCTGCGCGGGTGGCCAAAATGTCTGTAATTTTACCTAAATTTACAGTCTTGTATCAAGTTTATCTATACCATAA